>JAJJWW010008696.1:0-193784 GCA_023531295.1 Papaver armeniacum | reverse complement strand
TCAAAAAAAAAATTAATAATATTTCCTTTTTTTGTCTCAAAAATATGGCTAAATTAAGAAACTCAGGATTATACAAAATCTGTTTCGGAAGAGTTAAAAGTAGGAAGAGTTAAAAGTAAGGACGCATGTCAAATCGTGGTTGGTTGGAACAGAGGGCACAGGTAAATCTTGGCACAGAGGATCCGGAGCCGGCAATAATACCTTTACCTGGATCAATAACAGGCCCCTGCCCACCTCTTATAGCACAATTACCTACCGCTACTAGTTGGATTATAGGCACCCCTACATAAATCTCCAGCTGTCTACATAGTAAAGACATTCTTAGTTAATATTGTTTTGGGCCACAAAATTTCTGTAAAAATTTGTTTTTGAACACTTCATGATTCTTCGAGAAAATCATTATCTCATAACAATACCATTGGAGTATCCAAGACTAAGGTAGCAAGCATCTCATTCCATGTAGTAGGGAGATGCACTACTTATAATTAACATCAACAAACATAAACAACCATACGTAACAACTTACGGTGCTAAGTTAAATGTAGGCGACTTGCTAACTTTTGACACCAGATGGTAACAGTCGTAAATTAGAGATGATATTTATCAGTTGGCCGATGTATCCAAGTCTAAGGTAGCATCTCATTAAATTAGTGGACGAGGCAGTAATTGATTAACAACACATAAAGACAACCATAAATTACAACTAGGAACAATAACTGCAGTAATTGATGTCTACCATTGCTCTCCAGAGATGAGTAAGTTCTCATAATTCAGTTGTTGCACGTATAATATACTCAAATTCTGGATCTCGCTGACATACTGGCTAACTTCAGTTCAAGAAACTCTTGCCTGCACAAACAACAAGTATAAATTGCCTTAGTTCCCAGCTAACATACATGTATTTTCTATATCTATATCTATATCTGTATACTGTATATACATAATATGTACCTCTTTTGCAAGTGGGTGCAAACGCTTTCGTTGAACTTTTGATCCCTTTTCAAGATAAACAGCAACATCATCATGGCCACAGCTACGTGCGATATCAGCAGCCTTGCTTGCATTGGGGTACTCAGTAGTTGGCTTAGTAAGTACAGATGGATCAGCCCCTGATATCAACAGTGCCATAGCTGCCTCTTTCCTGCAAGACATATTTTGTATTTGTAAGTTTGAACAATATGTAAGAATTTAGTCAAAGAGAAAATTTAAATAACTAGCATTGTGACCCCCCTGAAAATTCCCCTTCTAACAGGGCTGAATTTCAACTATATGTATGAATTTAAAGCCATGCATATAATACAAGAAGCTAATTTATATATAATAAAAAGAGATAAAGCGGGAAAAATTCTAGTTACATTAAAAAAAAAAAAAAAATTTTACCAACAGGAGCTACATCATCAACCTCACCAAGCTAGATTGCAAGTTAAATGAATGAATTTAAAGTACTAGCCGAAAGACAAGGCATCACCAGCACGTCCACGTAGGTAAGTAAAGCTTCTACCTTAATGACAATGGAGTACATCTAACTAAGTCCAAGAACCAAGAGACAAGAAGTATGATAAAGAAGCAGGTTATGCCTATACATCAGATTACTTCAATCCATAGATCCAAGAGCTAATTTTGAGAGCGTTAATAATTCAGATAATAAAAACACTCATTTGATATCAGCATACTATCCTAACAGTCCTAACTTAGTCTGGTACACACAATACCTTTTAAGTACGCGGTCCACTGAAACAAAACCAAGTCCATAGAACACTAAAGACATCAATAGACGTAGATGAAAGTCTCGAATAGAGAGTAATATATTAAAGCGAACTGCTAATAGTCATTAAAGGCCGGAAACAAGTTAAAAAATCTGGTCGCAACACCGAGAAAGCCAAAGAGAATTGTTACAACTTCTAAAACAATGCTACTCATCACACAAAATATAAATGAAATGAAAAAGGACTCAAATACACTAGGCTACGGCAGAATTTTAAAGAGGTCAAGTGAAATTTTAAACCAACATCTAGATAAGACGAGAAATTTACTAGCAGCATACTAAAATTATAACAAGAATCAAGTCCTGATCATGCTTCCAATTGTAAAAGAAAGCAACATTGATCTTTAACTCATCCCAAAACCAATAACCAAAACAAACAAACCCAAAATCAACACCGTCTAAGTAAACAGCACATACAACACAGCACACTTAAAACAAAACTCAACTGACATCTCAAACATTCAGGAATCAGTTGAAAAATAGCCGAATACAGAGGACAAAGGATGCCATTTAAGAATAAAACAGTAAAGGCAATAACAGTTACCTTCCTGTAATACGCTGCCCAGTGCAATGCGTTGTCCAGCCAAAGGCATCTTCAGAATTCTACAGGGAATCCAAGCTATGTGCACATAGTGCGATAGCCCAATCGAATCCCAAACTAGCAACAAGATGTAGAACTCCCTGACCTAGCTCATCAAGAGCTGCCTTCATTTTGCAACCTTCAAATATCCATTGCTTAACAAGTTCCCTCATAACAACTTCGTTAGGTAACTTCTTCATATTACGTTCTCCAAACTTAGTGCTCAAACATTTTAAGGTTATCATCGTTCGCCACCAGCAATTTAGAATAACCTTTAAAAAGGCATGCCTCGATATCTTGATATTTTTTGTTCTAGATGGGCACTAACACCTGAATTTGGCAATTGGAGTAATACCATCAAGACTCACATAAAAATCGTACCCACCAGGTAGATTAGAAGAAAATAGACTTGTAGTCCTTCAGACACACGTTCTGCAGAAACCACTAAATTTCCAAATACAAAGAGGATTTGTTTCTATTAGGGGATAAATTATCCCTTCAGAAATTCCCCAAATACCTTAACAATTGGTTCTTGAGAATCGTGATCATTATCATTATAAGCAACTGTACTATGAAAACGGATAGCTCTTGTTGATGATGATTATCAGATTCATACACGGTTACATCAGACTTCAAACCTGCATAATTCTATGAAACATAACTCAAACTTAAAATTGTAAATTACATATTGAAAATGCAGACAGGCATAAATTACTATTTGTATATTTCTCAAGTTAGAATGATATAATACCAATAAAAGAGACTACCTCATTCCATAGATCTAACATAACTAACTTCAGAGGGTTTGATACTCGATTGATATCAGCATACTATCTTAACAATTGTAAGCTTATTCTGGTATATAATACTTTAAACTAACAATTCACTAAACAAGCTAGAATCCATAGAACAGTTAAAACGACATCAATTGACGTTAACTTAGAAGCACACAAAGTCAGCATTGAGAGTAATATAATAAAGAGTAACTGTTTATACAGTAGTTCTAGTTAGGGACAGAACAAGGAAAGAAAATCTTCGAAACACCCGACAAAACCAAAGAGAATATTTAAACTCTAAATAGTATATATCTGCACGAAGAAATGAAGGAAAAGACTCATATATGCCAGCTACCCCAGAACTTTAATAAAATTCAGTACTTAATCCAACATCTCGATAAGACAAGATATATTGTACTAGCAGCATATACAAATTTTATAAAGAATCAGTCCTGATCATGCTTTCAATGAAAAAGAAAGAATATACATTCCGTAATTACACCCAAAACCCATTAACCAAAACAGCCAGCACCCAAAATGCCAACACTGACCAAGCACACAGCACACTAAACATACTCTTCAAAATTCAATCGCCAAACTATGTACAAGCGAAGAAATATATATGAATTAGTATTTGTACTTCAAATTCTACTGGATGATGAGTACCTCACAACAACCCTTGACGATTTCGTACTAAGATACTTCTGCATGTGTACAAATACCTTGGTTCTTCTTCCGGACAGGAGGAGGTAACCCAGAATCTTCGACGGTTCTAAACTTACCTCCTGCAAATAAGCAGCAAGAAGGTCATGGCTCCTGGCAGCTGATATCAGCTGGCGGCATCCACTAGAAGCATTTGGTGTCCTGTTCAGTACATAAAGCAGGGTCTGCACCACCCAACCAAAAGTGCTGTAACCACTCTACTGAGATGGAGAAATTTTGTATTAGTACCACAACTTGTAAGAACATATATACATGAGTAAGGTTTAAAACTGTGTAACTAGTAAAAGAAAGAAGATAAGTTAAGAGCCTAACTGACCGCCATGGAATTCGCTCAGTGTTGGAGCTTCCATCCAAATGCCTTTTGAAATCTAATATGAACTGGAGCCGTCTGAGAACCCAATGGCCCATGCACATCCCGTAGAAGCAACGAGATGGATAACTCCCGAGTTTCGTCATCAAGTGAGTATGCACTCTTACGATCATCAAAAATCCATTCGTGCAGAAACTCCCTGGAGAACTATTTCAGTATGGGTATCCTTGTTATCACATTGTCTCAATCGAGATAGCAATTTTTGACGGTCTTCCTTGTTGAACAGCAGGAGATGTGCTAGTCTTCTTCGAGATCTCTCTCGCTTCTGACCTAGTAGGTTTAGAAGGAAATCGAACTTCATGACTTGGCTGGCAGCCTTTACACCATCCAGACTGACAAAGAATTTAACACCTCCGGGGAGATTAGGAAGGATTGTAGTAGCTTACTTTCGATTCCATCCCACTTTTTGCAGGAACAACTATATCCCCATAGACGAAGTAAACGGTATTTGAAATTGCAAGGTTTGTAAATTCTCTACGGAAACAACCTAATACATCAACGACTGCTTCTCCTGCATCTGCGTCTTCTTCTTCATTTTCAAATATATTTGTAATATGTAACTCCTCAATGTGAAAGGACACTTGATTTTACGATGATTGTTGTATTGATACACTTGGATTTCTCAGATTTGATACCTGTTTGTTTGATCCATTCATTAACTACTCAGATCTAAAGATAACATATATGCAGAATAGAGAATGAACACATACCCTTAAGCCAAGTTCTACAACATGATAACTTCCATCACATCCCCCATAATTCCTATCCTCCATCGTGAAACTAATTATTTACAGAAGAAATGAAACCTAGATAATAACAAATTTAAAAAAAGAGGGTCAATCACTTAGAAAACCACACTAATGTAAAGAAATATGTTATTAACGAGTTCATAGCATGCCCTGAAGACTCCTCAACAGAGTCAGCCAAGAGACTGAGTAAATAGTTCAAGTATTTAGAATCGAACCCCTATATAACTGAGGAGTAGTTATTCAGAGTTTGAATAAGTTTGAGTTGTAACAAACTTTGTAACTTCTTGTAATCTCTTATGAGTATAAATACAACTACAACTCTCCACAGATAGAGTGTGGAAGTATTCACCTAAAATCCTTTTCTAACTTGGTATCAGAGCTTAAACCAAGCCATCTTCCGCAAAATACCCAACATCAAAAACAATTAAAACACTAAAAAACAAAACCCTAAATATCATGGCAGACACTACAAAACACTCTTCTGCCAAAGTGCATAAATACATCACCTGTTACCTTGAAACATACGAAACCAATCACCTACTCGAAGGCTCTACTTAAAACCAATCTTAAAGGGTATGATCTTACCGGCTTCATTGATGGAACCAAACAAAACCAAAAGAACTCTTCCAAGAGCATGATGATATAAATCCGATTCACAAACCTTATGAATCACAGGACTCTCCGATTGTTGGATGGCTGAACCCGACTCTAACTTCTCAAGTTTTATGCAATGCTGCAAGACTTGACACAAGAAAAGAAATATGGGATAAAATTGAGCCTGAGTATGCACTAAAAACGTTTGCTCATCGATGAGCCCTCAAGAAACAGCTTTCACAAAGATGTCAAAAGGTAATAAAACTTTGAAAACATATTTGAATGATGCTAAAAGTTTATTTCATCAAGTAGTAATCTGTGGTACAAGATCTCATTATTAAAAGAAGTGCAATCAAAGAATGGCCTAAACCAAAGTTATGATCCAATTGTAACTTCCTTAAGTACTTTAGGGGATGGAACTTGAGACCTTCTATTCTCATCTTCGCACTTTTGATATGGCTTTTGCAACAATTGTCATTATTGTGAAACCCCTGCTAATGTAGCGCTTCCAACTCGCTTCCATCCAAAGAAGTCGTGATCCTGCATGTTCAATAACTGTAACAAAGGGTCTTATCACCAATAACAATCAACCATATCGTCGCAATCAACAACCTCGTAGGAGCACCCAGATGAGAGAAAAATGTCATATGCAAGAAAAAAGGCCATCAAGGAGATAGATGTTGGTTTCGTTATGAGAAGCAAACAACAATAATCAAAGAGCACCAAAGAGTTTATGTTGCGCCACCGGAGGAAATGCTTACAATCAATGGGGTAATGCACATCGTGCCACCCATCATCTCACCGCAGAACATTGGCAATCTGACAATTCCCCATGAATACAATGGTACCGAGCAAGTTCAAGTTGGTATGGTAATAATCTTCGAATTGGTAAAATATTGGTAACTCTTCTTTTACATACAATGCAAGGTCCTTCATGTTAAATAACATATACCATGTACCCAGATTAAAAACCAATCATATCGGTTTTCCAATTTTAGAAGATAATGGTGTATATTTTGAATTTCACACCAATTATTTTGTTGTAAAGGACAATTGCACGGGGAGAACTTATTTATGCAAGGGAGGAATAGAAATGGGCTTTACATATTTGATTTATTGGAGATATAGTTACACCTACACCATCACAATCTTATGTTGGCAAACTAGTCTTCCAATTTGGCATCCAACGGCTTGGCCATCCTATGATTCGTGACTGTCTCCAAAATAATCCAGCAAAATTCCCTTCCTGTATCAAATAAAAGCTTTGATTTTTGTCATTCTTGCCACATCAGTAAGAGCAAGAAACTTCCCTTTTCTCGTTAGTACTTCGGTTTATAATAAACCGCTGAGTCTACTTGTTTCGGACATTTGGGTGTCTCCACATGTTTCAAGAAATGGCTAGTAGATATATGCTTATTTTAGATGTTTACTCATTTTACTTGATATTTCCACTTGTTCAAAGGTCGATGCATTAGTTTGTGTTTATCCGGGCTTAGAAAACAAATAGAAAATCTTTTGGATAACAAAATCAAGTTTTCAAACCGATAATGCCATGGAGTATAAAGTTTACGTCGTATCTTTAACGATTCTGGTATACAACATAGGTTTGCTTGTCCACATACATCCCACAAAATGGGATTGCCGAAAGACGTATTAGGCTTATTCTGAAACAGAGTTTAGCCCTCTTATTCCATGCTCATATGCCAAAGTCTTTTTGGTCAGAAGCCTTTTCTACTGCTTGTTTTTTAATCAACAGAACACCTAAATCTACTTCAGAGTGCAAAACTCTCCTTGAACTGTTGTTTCAAAAACGACCTGACTATACTCTTTTACGCGACTTTGGATGCTTAGCTTATCCATGTCTAAGACCCTATAATTCCAACAAATTAGAACCAAGGTCCTTACCATGTGCATTTATAAAGCTACTTCCATTCTCAAAAAGGCTATATGTGTCCGCATCTTCCAACCAATAGAGTATATGTCTCACGCCATGTCCGTTTCAAGAAAGCTCATTCCCTTTCGCTATGGGCAGCAGTGAATCTCAGCTTAAAGTCACAGTACTTCTCCAGCAAGCACAAGTATTTTGCTCTCTGCTCCATTTCAGAATCGTGCTACACATGCTGCACCAACTACTCCAGCTGTTTCACATACGCCACCTGTGAACTCAGACCATGCTGAGATGTCTTCACCTAGTCAAAATTCTCTTAATGCTGGTGACTCTACTGCTTCCAATGGATTACACAATGACACAGCAGCATCGTCAGCTACCAATGTGTCAGGCCCGTCTGCAAATGCTACACTACAACCTATACAACAGCCGGTTCACCCAATGGTCACTCGAGGAAGATCAGGTATTACAAAACCTGTACAACGTTTATGTTTGACAAATGGCAAAGCATCCGTTGCAGTCCCGAGTATATGGAGCCTACTTGTTATTCCTGTGCTTGTAAAACCCGAAATGGAGGAATGCAATGGATGTGGCGTATCAATGCACTTTTTAACAATGAAACATGGTCACCGGTAAAGTATGAGAAGGGGATGAATGTCGTTGGCAATAAATGGGTTTTCGGATAAAACAGAATCCAGATGGCACTATAGAACGACACAAGGCGCGATTGGTAGCCAAAGGGGTTTTAACCGAAAAGAAGGCATCGATTATGATGAGACATTCACCTTGTGGTTAAACCATGCACAATCCGGCTGGTTTTGTCAATTGCAGTCATGAATCAGTGGAAAGTGATTCAACTTGATGTAGAGAATGCGTTTCTTCATGGGAAGCTTGAGGAAGATGTATATATGAAGCAACCAGCGGGTTATGTGGATCCTAACTACCCCGACTATGTGTGTAAGTTACATAAGTCTTTGTATGGCTTAAAGCAGGCTCCGAGGGCTTGGTTTGCTCGTCTAAGTGGTCATCTTCTTAAGCTTGGGTTTAAAGGCTCCATCGCAGACAGCTCATTGTTCGTGCTTCAATCACAGTCTTCAATCACTTATGTACTTATATATGTCGATGACATAATTGTTACAGGTTCCTGTCCATCCCAAATTCAACAGCTGGTGAAAGATCTCAGTGCAGAATTCGCAGTTAAAGATATGGGTAACCTATCCTACTTTCTAGGTGTTGAAGTTCTCAGACAAGGAAATAGTATGGTGTTGACACAACGTAAGTATGTAGTTGATCTTCTACGTCGTACTAAGCTAGACGGCATAAAGCCTGTGTGTACACCCTTAGCACCAAACTCCAGAATTCAGAGGCTCGGCACAGAAAAGTTTCATGATCCAACACTGTACAGAATTGTAGTTGGGGCACTTCAGTATTTGAATCTTACTCGCCCTGATATCTCTGTTGCCGTAAACAAAGCCTGCCAGTATATGCATGATCCGTATGTGGAACATTGGGAAATGGTGAAGCGAATCCTAAGGTATTTAAAGCATACGCTGGATTATGGGTTATTCATCGCACTACGCTGTGAATATTCACTTCATGCATACTGGATGCGGATCGGTGTGCAACTTGGATGATCGTCGATCCACAAGTGGATACCGCATCTACTTTGGTGGCAATTTGATCTCATGGAGTGCTCAAAGCAAAGGACAAGTGTCAAAGTCTAGCACCGCTGCACATAGGGGTGTTGCCATTGCTACTTCAATCCTTATTTGGATACAATCTCTTCTCAAGGAACTGGGGAATAGAGCTTTGACGCCTTCTCTTTGGTGTGATAATCTAGGTGCGACACCTACCTGATCGCTAATCCTCGTCTTCCATGCGCGTACCAAGCACATCGAAATAGATTACCACTTTGTCCGAGAACGAGTTGCCAGCAAACAACTACAAGTTAAATTCATAAGCTCAAGAGATCAGCTGGCAGATGTTTTTACCAAAGGCTTGTCTGCTCCGCGTTTTCAATTCATCAGGGACAAGTTGCACGTTCGACAACTACCGTACAACTTGAGGGGGAGTGTTAAGGAACGAGTTCATAGCATGCCTGAAGACTCTCAACAGAGTCAGTCAAGAGACCGAGTAAATAGTTCAAGTATTTAGAATCGAACTCCTACATAATCTGAGGAGTAGTTATCTTAGAGTTTTGAATAAGTTTGAGTTGTAACAAACTTTGTAACTTCTTGTAATCTCTTATGAGTATAAATACAACTACAACTCTCCACAGATTGAGTGTGGAAGTATTCACCTAAAATCCTTTTCTAACTAAATAAACCATTCGAAACAAAATTGAGTCGGTGAATACTAACCTTCCTTAACGGATTCTTCTTCCGCTGCTCCTATTTTCACAATCCATCTCTTCGTCGCAGCCGCAAACAAACCCTAGATACTTTTATTTATGAACTCTTTAAGAAGGAAGGAGAGATATTTTGGACTTTTACATATAAAGAAAGGCAAAGAATATTCTCTTATATGCCCCTTTGATCAAGGTAATGCTTACGCTCGTTTGCATTACCTTGAGTGGGCCATGGGACTTGATGATCATAATTAATGAAGGTGATGGTTACGCATTTATTCTTATGTTGTGTTTTATATAGCAGGTAAAGGAAACAAATCTATGGAAAAGGATTCAATGGAATCAGTTTGTTGTGGGAGGCGAGTAAAATCTTTCCAAGGAGTCAAGTTTAAAACATATTTTAGGTGACGTCTTTTTACAGAGAATAATTAGTAGACCTCTTCCGCCCAAAATGGGAATGGAGTGGGGTTATGAACTTATAATCTGATGATGGAGTTGATTCCATGATTATAAGTTCATTCCATACCGGACCATACCGGAATAGGGTTATGTACATTCTCATTATGAGAAGGGGGCATTCGAGCGTATGTAAATAGATACTATGTTTACAATTACCAATTTCCTCGCATTTTCAAGCAAGCATTTGGGTGATCAGTAACTCCAGTATCAGTCATTTACTCCACCTTAGTACTCTTTATGTATCTGTTCATTTGCACAACAACAACCAGGTTCCTTATTTCTTGCCATAAAGTATTGAGAGCTCTTTGATTTGGTAAAGGCAGATATGTTAGGGTTTCCTTTAAGATGTGCCTCACACTATAAATAAAGTAGCTAGATAGATATATGGGACGGTTTCTTTTCTGCCTCATCTGCCATTTTCCCACATATCTCTTCTCTAAAATTTTTATGAGTTTGATTCTTCTGTTCAGGATGCCATATGATTTTGATCTCAAATGCATATGCACAATCAAAGTATGTCGTAATGACTTTTCCTCTCAAAATCAAACAACAAGAAATTAATTTTGATTAATCCTCCGAAATCAATTATCCGGAGGCGAAATTTATGAAATTCTTTTCCAGTCTTAAGATGCTTTGGGGATCATCAGGTCCCAGTTTGAAGCTCTATTTTGTTTCCCGTTTGTCCCAGTGAGATAATTGATTTTTGGTTTATGTTGAATCCCTCCTTCAAATAGAAGCTAAAAAGCTTGGTTTTAGGTTTGGGAACATCCTGTCAAGGTTATGGTCTTCCAAGTGATGCTGAAAATGGAAGAAGTTGTTCTCGAACAAGTAATTATTGTTGATTTTGGGAGTCTTTATCAACAATTTGTATGTATTTTTTTTTTTTTTTGCTCCTTTAATTTGGTAGATTTGTTTTTTCATCTGTTATATCTTGGTGTTGTTTCTGCTATGTCCAATCTCTTTATACTTTTAGTTAAGATGTTGCCTCTGAAATTTCATATTGACAAGGGTGTGAGAATAAATAATTTTGACAAGGGCTTAGGGTTTCGGAAAGGCCTCTTATAAATACATTAGTTAGATCCAGTCTATCACTCATCTTCTTCTAATGTGCCGTTTTCCATATCCCTCTGCCTCTCTGGTTTCAATCTCCTCCGGATCTCCAAAAATACTTTTAGTTTGATTTCTCTTCAATCAAGGAATGATGGCTTATGATGTTCATATTCTTGAATCCATATGCAGAATCAAAGATGTCATAATGACTTATCCTCTCAAAGTCATACTAGCAAGAAGTGATTTTAGATCAACCAAAATGCCCCTGATGAAGTATTCTATCAGGAAATCTGGATGTGGTCAAAACGATACTCAGGTATACTGATGGAAATGTCAATTTATTATTTTTGGGAAATTTTTGCTTCAATTTTTACAGCTTTGATTATACTTTTTGCAGCTATTATTAACTTACTGAGTGGTGTTACAAAGTTTAATCTTTTGTTATTAAGATGAATAAAATGCTATACGTGTCTCTTATATATATGGACTTAGTTAAATATCTTGAAATTTTGACAGGTTCTCTTCAGTTGGATTGTTCTTCCTTTTTGTCAATTGCTTTGGCCTCTATCTTATCGTGTTATTGCTTGCTATTTTTCTTGTAGGTGTCATCTCTATTGTTGGTGGATTGTGTAGCATCTGGTGTTCTCTTGCACAAAAGTAGGCTTATGGATGGGTAATCTCTTTGCTTTACTGTGAATCCCAGATATGTTGTGAATTTTGAAGTTCCATGCAAATGACTGTTTCAAGATATATGTAATGTTTTTTTGATACTTTAGCTTTATCTTCGCAGAGAAACCAATACTTTTGCAGCATCAACTCGTCCCTCAATTGATTGTGTACCATCACAACTTCTGCAAGTAAAGGTGACGCCAACCCTAGGACATATCGCAGGTTGAACTTAAGAATATATTGAAAGACACTGCAGTCTGGAGACATATCTCTAACAAGTTAATTAGATGAAAGAAAATGATAAAGGGAAAGTACCATAATGATTTTTCCTCTCAAAATTTAGTTAGGATCCTTCGGCGAAGTTTGAAATTCTTCAGCGACATATGACATTGTTTGCTGCAATTGTATTGTTGTGAAGGGAAGAAAAGCGTCGGGAGGCAAGAAAAAAAAGAAGTCTGAAATATAGCTTCAAGTTTTTGTATCATTGGATTACTGGTGAGTTGAATGCCTGTTTAGACAAGAATACACAAGTCTCAACAACTGAGCAAAAGCTACGAGCAGGCACTGTCTATGAGTTGGAGTAACCGAATCAAATACCAGGAAGATTTGAGAATCAAATTTTTTTTGTACTTGTGATTTTTTTTTTCTGCGCGCGCTACTGTTACATAAAGTAAACACCTGTGCTCATTTTTGTTAGTTTTACCACCTTTGCTTTTGTCGCCTTTCATTTGTCTTCTTGGTTTTAATTCTGATACAATGAAAATGAAGTTGGTGCACTCAGCAGTATCTTGCATTTCCAAGCAAGAAAATATCAAGCATACCAGTGACTCCAATTTCAGTCATGCAGCTACAGAAACTCCAACCTTAAGTGTAAAGAAGGTGTAAGAATAAATAAACCTGAGGCCTTAGGGTTTGGAGAAGGCCTTATTATAAATGTAAACTAGGGAGATCCAATCTACGATCGCTCATCTTCTTCTGTGCCGTTTTTCCCCATATCCCCCTTCTGTGGTTTCGATTTCCTTCAAAATTCAAAAAGTTTGGTTTTTCAAGTCAAGGATGGCTTGTTATGTTGATCTATGGAGAATTAAGGATTCTGTCTGTTATAATGACTTTTCCTCTGAAAAACACAACAAAAGGAAGTGGTTTCAATTAAATGAAAGAGTCCCTCATGAAGTGTTCTTTCAGGAATTCTGGAAAAGAAGTGTTCTTTCATGAAATGTTCTTTCAGGAATTCTGGAAGTGAAGCTCATGGGAGTTTCTCCGGTGGAACCCATTCTGAGGTATACTGATGAGACTCATGATTTGGGACTTTCTCCGGTGGAACCCATTCTGAGGTATACTGATGAGACTCATGATTTCTGAAATGTCAGTTTATTTTTTTTTGAGGAATTTTTGATTCAATTTTTTCATCTTTGAACATTATTGATACTGCTATCATGTTTTTCTACCATTTGTTACTAAGATGATGAAAATGCTATGTGTGTGTGGAAAGGAATTGACAAGCACATCGACAGTTTCAAAGCCAATTGCACCTTTATTCTTGGAGATGGACGTAGAATCAAATTCTGGTGCGACATTTGGATAGGGGAACAACCTTTAGCTACTCTCTATCCAGCTGCTTATGAAGCTTCAACGTCAAAATCATGCACCATATATCAGATGTATTCTAGCAGTTCTAACTCATGGAATTTGGGCATCACAAGAAGGGTTCAGGACCATGTCATAATGGATATTGCTGCTTTGCTTCATCTTTTTGAAATCAATGGTGTAACTCTTTCCGGTTCAGCTGACTCGAGTGTATGGAAAGATGTGTTGGAAGAATAAACTTGAATTGGAATGATCAAGATTAATCTAGAAGAATGAAATTGGTCCACTAGTCTAGAGTGTTCTAGCTAGTACTGTACGGTTGGAGATAAGTCTAGGGTCTTCTAGGCAGTCACCGGGGTGAGTATAAAAGAAATAAAAATAGTTGAGTCTTATAGAGTGGTCTTAGGCTAGAGAGTTGGAGAGAATTGTAGAGTATGTAGAGTCGGTTAAGTAAGGCTATAAATAGCTAGTAGTGGTCTCGGTTTAAACTTTTAATTGAGTGGAACCCAAAGTGGGTAGTAAAGGTCAGTGAGTTAAAACTAAAGTAAGTAAGTGAGTGTTTGTAAAAGAGTGAGTAAGGTCCTGTACGAACAAAATTTTTGAATAGTAATAAAATTTGTTTTCTCCCAACCACAGTCGAGTGATCATTGAGTTCTTTGAGCGGGTCTTAAACATTTTCAATCCTTCTTCAATACCCATTTAGCCCATTAACCCCAAATATTTCTAACAAAGTGGTATCAGAGCCTTAAGATCCTAATGGCTGGTGAGATGTGTCCGTTTCATATTCCTAAACTCACTAAAGACAACTATGAGAATTGGAGCATACAAATGAAGGCGTTATTAGGCTCGCAAGATGCATGGGATATAGTAGAAAAAGGTTATGTCGAACCGGAGGATGAAGCGGCGCTACCGCAAAATGAAAAGGATATGCTACGTATATCCAGAAAGAGAGATAAAAGAGCTCTCTTCCTTCTTTATCAAGGCATGGATGAGTCGTCCTTCGAGAAGATATCAAGAGCCGCTAATGCAAAGAAAGCATTCAAAGGCGTGGAAAAAGTAAAGAAGGTACGGTTGCAAACTCTAAGAGGTGAGTTTGAATCTCTCTCCATGAAAGAGTCCGAATTAATATCGGATTATTTTTCAAGAGTTTTAGTTGTCGTCAATCAACTAAGAATAAATGGTGAGGTCATGAGTGATAGTCGTAGATCGAAAAAATATTATGTCACTGCTCCAAAATTTGATTATATCGTCGTCGTAATCGAGGAGTCCAAAGACGTTGAATCCATGACCGTGGACGAGCTCATGGGATCTTTACAAGCCCATGAAGAAAGAATGAGAAAGAGAAGCAGAGAGGGAGCGGTAGAACAAGTTCTACAAGCAAAGCTCACTTTGAAAGACAAAGCAGAAAGCTCTAGTAGTAATGCTAGAGGAAGAGGACGCGGCTACGACCAACACTCGAGACATCAATACAAACTGGGGGATGCTTTCTAGGGTTTTGGTTTGGCGGTCACAAAGATGCAAACAGACACTACTCTCACATTAAGAAAGCGGAATAGGAATAAAGCGGTCAAATAAATGAGGAAATAATGGTGAAAACGTTTTCACCCATAAACACCATGCGGTTACCACCTCCTCCCATTATTTCACCCTTTACTCTCTTCCTTCATGAGGCCAGGGTATGTTTCAATCTCGACTTGAATAAATAGGTCTTACGTATTTCCACCAGACAACAAGTCTCGGTCAGGAGAAAAATACAACACTCTTAGAAAAGGCAACTTTGCAAGCTCTCCAAAAAGCTTTCATCTCTTGCAAGCTTCCTAAGTCGTCACTTTCTCGATACAAGTCGAGACACTACCTCCCTGCACTATTCCTGTCTCAACACCTTTCTTTGCTTCCTCCCCCCAAATCAACCCTTCTCCTCCACTTTGTGACCGAAGCAAGTCTGAAACTGCTATTTCTTGTTTAGACTCGACTTGCACAAATTGATCTCTCGAATCTAGAAAGTGCTCACGTGCAACACATTTTTTTAGGGTTTAAACCAGTTTCTCACTCACCTACCGAATTTACCAAAATCGGCCGAAACGATTTTTACCCATAAACAACAGTATATTGTGTAAAAGAGTTTTCTCACTTAATTGAATAACAAAGGAGTTAGAACAGCATCTTATACAAGATTCAAGAGCTAAAAACAGAAAGAAGATAACTACAAATACAAACTAATGAATGCGTAATATCCATATAAAACAGAAACAAAATATCTGCATATATACTCCATATCTTCTATCATAACGGCATATATACTCCATATCTTCTAACAAAATATCACTAGGCTCTACCCAAGATCTCTAAGAGACATCATCCCTGGCCCGAGAAGGATATCAAGGAAGATGTGCCACGACTTACACTGTAACTTGGATATATCATCATGTGTAACTATAAATAGAGAGCCATGTAGAGAGCTAAGGACCAAGTGATCAATAGGAGAAGGAGAGAACATCAAGAGCTAGAGAGTGAGAAAAGTAGGGCTGCACATGGTTCGGTTTTTATCGGTTTTTGGAAAAACCTAAACCGAAACCAAAGTAATCGTTTTTTCCAATAATGAAAAACCAATGAAACCATATAACCTATTCAGTTTCATTGGTTTCCTGCTTTACTTGTTTTGTTAAAAACCAAACGGTTTTTGGTTAACCGAATGTCAAGTCATAATATCAAAATCTAGCTCAAATCTAACTCATGATTTCAAAATCAAAGAAGAAAATGAGGTAACATGGCGAGGTTTGTTACAATCGCAATACATTTACCTTTGTAATCAAACTCTAGCTTCTAGGTTCGAGTAATGGTGAGGTGATGGTGATCAAACTAGAAGAAGTAGTAAAACAAAGAGAATAAGAAGGTGATGGTGATCCCGGTGGTGGTAGTTTTAGAACCGAGTGAAGTATGGTGGTAGACTAGTAGTTCTTTCACTTGTGGAAGAACTGAACAACAGACGAAGTTCTAAGAAACATAAAAGATCAAGAGAAGACTCGAGTGAAATATTATTAGGGTAAAATATCTAACATCCACGACTAATATTAGTTCAATCCTATGGCTAGTAACAATCGGTTAACCATATGGTTTTTGGTTCGATTTTTTTAGGAAACCTAAACCTAAAATCATGATAGTGTTTCCTTTAGACGGGACAACTTGATGAATGAAACCATTGGGATATGGTTTAGGTTGGTTCGTTTAAATTGTTTTTGGTTTTGGTTTACGGTTTTAGGTTTGTGCAGCCCAAGAGAAAAGAGTACTCTTAGTGAGATAGGTAATCATACCGAACCACGTATATCTTGTGTTCTTGTGCATATTTTGTTTGTTTACTTCATGGTGTGTGCATTTATGATTCTTTGATGTAGTCGTAGGATTTTATACGACTATAGGTGTAAAGGAGGTGTGAGAAGAAATAAATTTGGCAAAGCGCTTAGGCCCTTAGGTTTTAGGAAAGTCCTTATAAATACACACACTAGGTAGATCTTATCTATCAACTATCACTCATCTTCTTTTCTTTGCCGTCAAGCACCAAACTCTGTATCTTGTTTCAAATTCAATCTCCTCCATAATCCAAAAGCACTTTGAATTTCATTTTTGTCCGTTAAATCAAGGATGGGTGTCGATGTTGATCTTTTGATGGCTTAAATCAAGGATGTCTGCCAGTCATAATGACTTATCCTCTCAAAAACACACGAAGCTGGTTTTCAATGTAACTCCAAGAGATCCCATTTGATGCGTGCATTCACATATTCAGGAACTTTCTGAAGTGATGAAACCTTTTAAGGTAAACAGATGTGGTTCATGATTTTTGAAATCTCAATTTATTTTCGGGAAAATTTTGTGCTTCAATTTTTGCAGCTATTAACTTACAGATTGATGTTAGAATGTTTAACTTTTTGTTATTAAGATTATGTAAATGCTATGTAGGTGTGTTAAATCGGTGGAGTTACTTAAATATCTTGAAATTTCATAGGTTTTTAAGTAGGATCGTTCTCCCCTTTTCAATTGCTTTGGCCTCTGTCTAATATGGAGTCATTGCTTGCTATTTTCTTGCAGATGTCATTTCTATATATGGTGGATTGTTCAAGAGACTCTAAAACATATTGAAGCTTGAACTGAAATAGATGAATCTCTAAAACATAAGAAAGTAGATGAATCGAAGTTAGCCGTGAAGAAATAGAAAGGAAAGCCAGAAATAGAAAGGAAAGCCAGAGATAACTAAGAATCTCTGATTACCATAATGATTTTTCCTCTTAGGTTTTTTTAACATCCTCCAAGGTATTCATATGAAAATTGTTTGCCCCTCTTGTATAGCAAATTGTGAATGGAGAAATTCTGATTCAATGGAATATCAAGTATTCCATGAGCGATGGGAGACAAAAATGAGAAGAAGGTCTTAAAATTGGATTGTTGTTTAGGGAGGCCATATTTTCCAAAGCAGAGACACTTCTAATGTTAATTTGTCCGATAGTTTGTCAGCCTTGTTGCTTTTGTGTTAGCTCTAAAACCGAGATCAAAATGGATTTTATGTCCACATATTAAAATGTATTGAAACATCCATGATGATAAACGATCTGAAAAAGAGGATATTTGAAGGTGTGATAACCTAATCCACAACCTACAGCTTTATCAATCAGAATCTTCATTTCAGTCAAGGCCGCACAATGTTAGCCTGGCATAACAAAACAGAACAGTTCCGAATATTAAGATGCAAATTACTGACAACTCCACTCAAATATCATCTAATATTTGGCAAACATCTTAATTTTACCTCTCCAATAATACTAAAAAGAGGTAACCAAAAATATGACAATGTAGATAAATTCTTGTTCATGCCAGGCATTGACTCACGGTACACAACTAATTTCATTTTCGAGATTATATATCTACAAACCATGCTAACACAAAGAACAAGGTAGTGTTAGCTAAGCTTTCAAGCGGGGAAAATATAAGGACATCATGCTTGGGACTCAATAGTTGAAAATTCATATACATAATATTGAAGCTGAGAAAATTCTTTGTTAGTCAATTTTAGGTCGAATTGGAAGGACTTCAAATTGAGTTTAACCTGAAAAATTATTTACGGTATATATTCCTCACTACAAGTTGAGTCCCACTATTTGCACCCGCAGGCACATTCCTCCCCTCTTCATTCGCAGGATTTAACAGAAATTTTCACCATTTGAGAAGTATATCTTTTTTCTTTGTAATTTCTTTAAAAAGAAAATACAAGTTCCAAAGTTATACTTTTTTTTTTTCTTTCATCATCTAGTGGTTGCTCTGTGCTAAACTCACCGTGTAGATCTCGCAAGCCGTCATTTACCCGAAAGTTTTCAAATATCATTCAAAGGTAACATTTGTCCCACATCTCTTCTACCAAATTGACTTCTCCCGACGTACCTCGCTTGTTCTTTGATCCTCGAGCTTGCATGTGTGGTGCTTCTTGATCTCTGCTCTTGCAATCTTATGTTCTCTTCTCTTAATTCAGTATTCTGACGCGTCAAATTCGCACGCTCCTCATCTTCTCTTCTCCTTTCTGCAACCAACCTTTTCTCAGTTCCTCAATCGTCATGTCTTCTTCATTTCCCCTTCTATCAATCCCGATCTCCACTTCTTTCTTCTTCTTCTTCCGTTGAATCTGTGTTTGCGGTGTGAACGCTTACTCTATCGTGATCAATTACGTTCTCCTGCACTAGCTCACTTTGAATCTGAGTTTGAGTTTGATTTCCTCTATTATTTCTTTCTCCCATCCATGAGGATTCGGCGATTTCGCTTCTTCTTCTTCCAGCGATTCTTCTACTCCTCCTTGTTGCTATTGCTTGTTGAGCTGCAGTTGTTTGTCTCACCATCTTGTTCATCTGTAATGATTTGTTTTGCTTATTCAAAGATAAAAATACTCTCTTAAGAACCAAAGATCTCTCTGATAAGGATTATTTTTTCTTGAAACTTCCAAATTTTTCCAATGTTATGAATATCTTCTAACTTGTTTTCTAGAATTTCCTCCAACAAAATACATTCTTCCAAGCTGATTTCTTAAGGTAGGATAAGACCTTTACTCTCTCCCTGTTTCTAGCGCCAAACTGTAGTTGCGGGAAATCCCACAACTACATGCTTGTTAAAATCTACAAAACAATCTAAGTGAACTCCATGAAAATCACAAGAACATTCCTTAAGATCTTCAAATTGGATACAAAGTTACAAGCAAACCCTAACTTGGGAAGGAAATAATCTTTTTCTCTCCTAAATATCTTGTCTAAAACTCTCAAAAAGGCTCTTCCTCATACAAGGTCGCTCGGATCCTTATATAGGAGTTTACATAGTGGAGGACAACTAAGAAACCCCCTATTTTTCGGATCTGGAGTGCGTTATTAACGCACGCTTACATTGACTCTTATCACACAGACTCTATAACTTCGCACGGTCCTTCACGCTTTTCTTGTGGTTAAGCTGACGTCATGTGGTGCGTCATCTGGATTAGCTGTATGCGGTTGTCTTCGCTCGGTTTCGATGATTATACTGCACGTTTAACTGGTGTGCGATATTTTGTATCTCACTTCATCCTATGTTTTCGATATTATTTTTGATGATTATACTACACGCTTAACTGTGGAGATCAACTTAGGTATGTTATGAATTCCCTAAGTTAGATATTTTGTATCTCACTTCGATATTTTGTTTACCAACTCAGAATCTTTTACAGGCATGCACATCAAAAATAATATCGAAAACATACTTAAGTTGATCTCCACAGTTAGCAAAATTCCCTGTGTAACTTCTCCATGGAAAGATCTGGATATCATGAACAACTATACCCAACAAAAGCCGCCCTTATATTTGCAGAAATAAGAGCACTTGTTAATCAAAGACCACAAAACCATGGGCAAGATGGATGGATACTTAGAGAGGATTTGCAAAGAATATGCACTATCCCTTTTACAAATGCAATTCAGAATCACTAACACTCCCAGACAACAGCTTAAGCTCATAGGTGTTTGTAACCTAAAAACATTGGCCCGGTCATACTAATATCTTTATACTGTCATGTAAATAGAGATGATCTTGGAAACAGAACTAATTCAGCGAGAAAATGAAGGGCATGTATTTGTGTAAACACTTATAAAAAAATATACACAAATTCAACAAAGTAATCTGCACCAATTTAAGTATTCTTTATTTGTAACTGACAAGCATTATCATTACTTGGCCTATCTTAATCGGAGTTTCTACCAAGCACTTAATGCAATAACACTAGCCAAGCTCCACAAATTCAACAAACTACAAGATCTTGATAGTTCTGCAGATACCATTTCAACAAACTTCAAGTTGCAGTATCTCTTCTAGTCTGGAATTTTGCAAGTGTCACATCTGAAACTCTATCCGACCTTGGGTAACATTTGATCAATGAACACTAATCAAAATCAACAAAAATGCTGCAAGACAGCCCAGGCATGATCTTCGTGTAAAGGTTTATTTGGTTGTAAATTTCGTCCATGTTGCCAAGCCATCGCATCATAATGGCTTACCAGAATTCATGAACGTCAAGAAGTGGTGCACTACAATTATAAGTGCATAGAAAGCCAAACACATTCCAGTATCTAGTCACTAGTACACATATATAAGTGACGTGGACACTTGACAAACTAGGTGTCTTGGCTTTGGGAGCCTCGTAACTAAGATATGCGTACTTACATAAGTTAATTGATGTAGATGCCACTTTCTAAGTAAAATATAAACAGTTAAAGACATACAATATTTCTTTCAAAACATAGATCCGAGGCTCTCTAAGTCCTGGCTTTAAATGTAACAAATTTTGATCATATCCGTGTTTGAGTTTCCTAAAATACATAGGAGTGACTTGGGAAACAGAACTGATTGAACAACTAAAAAAAAAAAAAACAGAAGATATAAGCATAAATAGCACTGAGACATAGATTCTATCAAGCACCAAAATATGTATTTTTGTAACAATCATCAAAGACTAACAACATTTATAGATGAAGTAAACCTAAACTGAATACTTGTAATAGCCAATAAGATCTGCAATGGAAATCTTCACTAACAACTAAAAGTAAGCTCTGAACCGATCTTTCCTATGTTCATAAGAGTAAGTTACAAGTACATACAACAGATTGGATATACCAAATCAACCACCCGTAAATGTTTTCCTATGTTCATAAGAGTAAGTTACTAAAAACTTAAAAAATCTCTAATTCAATGATTACCAATATAACAGTTGGCGCCAACCAATTCTGGTTGTAAGGTCAGAGTTCTATTCTCCCAACTTAGATCTCAATGTTGTGGGCTAAGATCAAGAAAGAGAACACCACCATTTTATTTACATATCTTACCTAAAAATGAGGTTAGAGACTGGGAACCATAGCGCATATCAAGAATAGAAGAGGACTAACAACTTAGATTTGAGAGGATAAGTCATTATGACAACAATTTCAAAGATCCGTGTCTTTTTTCTTCTCTTTGATCTCCACCAAGCTATGTTTAACGGTTCACCAAAACTAGTTTTATCATAAACCCCCATCTGATCTGATTTGGGAAACGGCAAAAAGAACTACCCCGGCTACTGGTATGCCGCCTCACTCACTCAGACACACTGCCAGCCTCCACTCTCACTCAAATATCTACAAAAATATTAGGTCTTGCTTCGTTTATAAGGGAAATGTATGATTTACTAGAACACCCTTTATCTAATCCCATATTCCCATTGATATTTTGGGTAGCAGACGAGTCAAGTGAGCAAACACTGTTATTATAACAATCCGGAGATTATCTTGAATCTTGAATAATAACTTCTTCACTAAGTGGATCTGATTTGTATTTATCTGTATATTCCGCACTATTCTCACTGATAGCTTATTGATATCTCACAATTCATCAAGCAGTAAAGCAGATGGACACGTCTAAGGAACTATCTCTACAATGGCAGCCAAAGCTGCCTGGATACAAAGAAGAGGAGAAAGCAACTATGTTTCATTACAATGGTTGAGCCTAGCATAGCTAGCAAGATTATTGGCAACCGTATTCCTTTTCTATTGATGTAGTCGCACCGAATCGATGCTAACTCTCTGCGAGCCTAAGAAAATTTGAATGTGATAGGCTTGATTTTACAATGAGGGGATGGGTTAAGGAGTTGATCAGGTTCACCAATAACTGCGAGTCCCCTTCAAGGCCAATCTTCTTTTGAAAATTCACTACCGCACAAAACCTTGAGAATAGCTCAAAGAAGGAAGAGCTAAGAGCTTTCCCATGAGATAACTGGATTCAGCCCCAGAAAAACCTTCTATTTGAGTTTCTAGAAATAATCCCAACAGCGCTCTCGTGGTCTTTAGTAGTAGCACCTACATTTATCTTAATTGAACGATCATGAGAGGAGACCACTGAGATCGAGTTATGTTGTTCTGAACAAAATGACCTTGCCTATCAGCAGAATTTAAGTTTGTGGCATTACGGTAATTAGTGTATAGGGTTGAAGCCTTCTTCAAATATCATTTTGTTTCTCGCTTTCAACCAGCACCATAAGATGCAAGCAAATAGGAGACCTTGGGTTACAAGACATTGCAGAAAGAGATGATTTATAGTCTACAAAGCTTGCAGATTATATTATGACCTCTAACAAATCTAGCTATCTTCGCGAGCTCACCCAGACCATTGTTAAGCATTCTCCATATGAAAGCTTGGACATTAGGGGGCATAATTTTCATAAAAATTATTCACAGGTTGCAGTTTTCAGTTCGTTCATAGTCATAAATAAGTGCCTTTCTCAGCGTAATTCTTGCCAAACTAAGATTGTAAAGTCTGACCAGTCACTCCCAATTTATATTCAATTAGAGATATTATTGTTGGCCTACAAAGGGAAAGAAAGAACTAAAAAAGGACTAGTGCTGCAACTCTCAACTTACATAGGATATCTTCAAGAAGAGTACTCTAAACAAGAGAAGAGATTAAAACATCATTCTCAAGTATAAAATACAATGACAAAGACTCTTGCCATTTAGTCAAACAACAGCTGCAAAACAACCAGATTTTCTGTTGCAAAGTGATGCTCGGGGTCTCTTGCGCGTACTAAAGGATAAACACTTTTAATACTCACTGAAACTTAAACGAGGCAATCCATAGATAAATACATAAACCTCAGAGGCATATGCCCAAAGTAACATACATTTTAGGATGCCATCCTAACTTAACAACAAATTGCAATCAACAAAATGAAAAAGTCGTACATGAAGATTACTATTCTAGAGAGAAAGAAAAATAGTAGCATAAAACGTAACACACAACAAATTGATAGGGTCAAGCCGTGGGTGTCAACAAAAAAATAAATTAACATTGACAAGGGATCAAGGATTTCCACCATTTTACTGAACCATTGGCAAGAAGCATCACCGCCAAAGTTGAAGCTCGATAGTATACATTGCATCTCTTCTCAGATGCATCTCAGAATTGATGCAAAGATAGAGCAAGGCAACCAATATACCAAAACCAAAACTCACTAACAAATTTCACTTGAATTTTTTAGCTGTTCAACCAACCAACAATCACTAACACACTCCCACACAACAATGTAAGCAACCAAGTATCGTGTCTCAGAATATTTTCCGATCATAGTGTTCTGAAAATATGAATTGACGCCTAAATGAAACTAACTCAAATGACAAAATAACATGGATATTTGCATATATAGGAAAAAAATATAGAACATTCAAAAGAAGACCAAGAAACAACTTTATAACATATACAATGCCCACTATTTGCCAATTTGCGCTTTGTCACAAACCTAAATGAAGCCTAACCAAATTGCAACAAACATGTTTCAATCCTCTTACCATGATAATAATGAAAAAAATCATTACCAAATTTCACTTGCATTATTTTAGAAGTTAAACCAACAACAATTTACTAGCACACCCGACACAACGTTCAGCTTTAAATAAGATCCAAAGAATCAATCAATGAAGATCCGACTGATTAGTAGTTCCAACTATGGCTATAAGTAAGATTCCTGTTATTAATCAGAGATTCTATGAATCTCAAATTAAATCTAAACTGATGTAAACATTTGTAATCGTAAGTAAGGTATACAAAATTCAGTAAAATGCCACTTTCCATGGAATGATTGATTAAAGACTAGCCATATAATATTTCTTTCAAGTAAATCTAAATTGAACATTTGAAAAATTTTAAGATCTTAAAAAGATCAATTTGGAGCTTCCAATTCAAATGTCGGACAAAATTTTCTTTGGGGACTACAAATTCCGAGGTTACCTCTTTTTCTTGTTTGAGACTTCAAATTGGAGGATTAGTACCTTAAATAAATTCAACAACTCGTCTTCTTCTCTGAATGAAAATCCCCAATATATATCAAAGTTTAAGACAACCCTAATTGCCCAACTGATGATTATCCCCAATTTAATAAACTTCCAAAGTTACTGATGAACATCTGAAAATAGGCTTTCCAAGTATCCCCAATTTCAGGCCAGGTATCTGTAAACCAAAACTCCAACCATGACACATCCGATCTCGGGAAAGCTCTGGTTTTTTTCCCATGGCGGCGGCCTCACTCACACAGTAGTCTCCACCCTTATCTTTACTGAAAGTATAGGGTTTAGTAGATATATATATATTGTAGTTTTAATCAATTTACTACAATACCCTTCAATTATTTACAGAATTAGTTTTTTAAATCAAGGATTTTACAATAGTTGCCACTTGCCAGGTTTATGGACAAAGTCCTGAGTGATACCATAGATTAGGCATCCATGGAAAAAAAAATTCAAGCTTGTTCCAACAATTGAAATAATAATAATACGTAAAATCCCATGAGGAAGGGATGTCACAACAATCATACTTGGGAATTGAAAATGGAGGAGCAATCTTTCCAATTTTCTCACCATGGACTTAAGGAAAAAAATTTATGCATTGGTCGGAATCACAATGCAAGTTTTGGACTGCTTAGTTTACCTATAGAGAATATGCTCTAAGAAGAGCTTTCCTTGAATAGATGAATAAAGATCTTTTTGAATTTAATCGATATTGGTTCAACCAATTAGCTACAAGTCAACCTCGTAGATACCTCCTGAGTCAAATAATCAATGTCTTATTGCATAAATGATGGAAATCGGTCGAGAGTCGAGACACCATAGATGGTGCTATCTCCAGTGCATAAAACTCAAAGACTCCAACAAACAAAATGGCCGGAGAGAAAAAAGGTAAAGATAACAATGAAAAACAAGCTCTAAATATCATGGAAGTAAAGCACAGAACTTAAAAGAACCACAGAGAACGGCAAGAAACATGGGTACTAAAAGATGAGTTAGATACGGCTTCAATTTAAAATCTAGTAAAAGCATTGTTGGCAAAGACACCTAGAGAAACACAAAGAGGGGAACATGGTCAAACCTAAGCAACAAAGAGAGATGTCAATGCATTTGTTAATAGCTTCAAGATACAAAGTAGTAATATTTACAACAATAGAAACAACTCTGCACCAATGTATAATTTTGCATTATCAATACAGTTTCTAATTTTGCATGAATAGGTTTATACAGTAAAAAAAACACATTTTCTATTCTTAGAAGTTGGCATCCTATAAATATTCAGTTCTCAATACAATACTAACACTCACTATGCAACTTCGGGTTTTCTTCACCACAAAGGTTTGAATGGACAAGCATGACATACATCTAGCAGAGAATTATATCGTATAATTTCACCGTCTACCTGAATCAGCTTAGATCTTTATCAAATCGATCACCAAATAATATGGAAAGTCTAGAGCATCTCACAGCTTCATCCCCGCCCCGAATAAATGGAATTTTTGTAAAGAGCTTGGAAATGATAAGACTTGTCTTCTAGTTTCTAAACAAACCAAGTGTTAGTTTAGATGCTTTTTTTAGATGGTGGCGCCTCGCACCAAGACATGAGTACTTACAATGAGTTAAATACAACTTATGAACATATAGATATTTAAGTTTCCGGGTAAATAGATAGGAGTGATTTTGGAAACTAACCGATTGAACAACAACAAAAATTCAGGGAGATAAAAATTCAAGCATAAATAGTACCGATTCAACACTAACAAAATTTATACATGAAGTGTCAATCTAAACTGAACACTTGTAATAGCCAATAAGATCTACAATTAACAATTGAAATGTAAGCTCTGAACTGATATTTCTATGTTCATAAGAGAAAGTTACAGGTGCACTACCTGAATCAGATATGAAGATAACGTGAAATCTTTTCCTAACTAAAACCAATTGAAACTGTGAGAAACTTAAAAGATCTATAATTCAATGATTATCAGTATCACAATTGCAAGTTACTGGTGCAAACTACCCAATTTTGGTTGTAAGGTCAGTACTCCATTCTCCCAATCATCTATTTCTCCATTCTCCATAGAGCGATGTGAGAAAACGAAGACAGACCTGGTGATATCTCCTCAACTAATCTATCTCTCCGGTGTTTCTCTACACCCAAACAGAACTGGGGATGCACTTGGCGAAATCTCAAGTATAGAAATGAGACAAACCCCGCATAGAAAAACCATGATGTGGGCAAAGACAATGAAAATTATCAAACACCAAAGATTATTTTTGCGGATCTTACAAGCTGGAGACACTTGAGATTGGGTGCTATTAATATGATCAAAACAACTTAGATCTGAGAGGATAATTCATTATGACTACAATTTCAAAGATCTCTGTCTTCTGTCTTCTCTTTGATCTCCACCAAAATATGTGTAAAGCTTCCAACATGAAACCAAATCTACTTTTATCATAAACCCCCATCTTATTCTGGCTCCGGCTACTGGTTTTTCCGCCTCCCCCACTCACACCGTCGTCAGCCCCCACTCTCACTCAATATCTACCAAAATATTAGGGATTTGGTTTGCCTATAAGGGGAATATAAGATTTTACAAGAATACCCCTTATCAGCATTGTTTAAGATTTTACAAGAATACCCCTTATCAGCATTGTTTCTGGAGACTATCTTGCTAATAACCGGAGGGGACCTTTCCATTAAATAACTTGATTGACTGCCAGAAGACCTCAGGTCACTGGTATCATTTTTTCTGGAGACTGCCAGAAGACTATCTTGCTAATAGCTGGAGCAAGCATTTTTTATTTTTTTTTCATCCGTAAAGAATTTGATGCTAGCGAGTTTTGAACTCAGGTCACTGGTATCATCACCTAGTGACTTTACCACTATACTACATTTGCCTGGTCATACTAATATTTCTATACTGTCATGCAATTAGGGAATGATTTTGGAAAGAAAACTAAATCAACCAGCAAAATAACGGGGTGATATCTGCCTAAATAGCTTTAACATATAAAGGGATATACAACATTTAAAACTGGTGCGCACATGTGAGTTTTCTTCATAGGTAATTGGCAAGCACTATTATCACTTGTATTTATGTATGTAATGTAACTATAAAACTAACAACATTTACAGATCTACATGCACTGAATGTTCTAGGAATTGAAATGTAAAACAAATAATACATTAAAAAACTATTACCAAAATAAGATATTTGAGATCTATATTCACCTCTCACAATCCGATACCCAATGTTGGTTGTAAGGTTAGTATTGCATAACTGATCAATTTCTCCGCCTTATAAGAGGCTGTAGATTAACAATATTGCTGTAGATTAACAATATTGTTGAAGATGAAAGGAGTCCTTGCGAAGAAAAACCAAGATATGAACGTCTGTGACTAAGTGCTCGACAAGACCATGAAACCAAATACAAGTATTTTAGTGATCTTATGGAGAGAAGGAAAATGTGCAACTGCAAAGCGGAAGCACCATCTCCTACTACGTAGATTTGAGAGGAGAAGTTATTATGACAATTTTGTAGATCCCTATCTTTCCAAGGTATGTGCAACTGTTCCCACATAAAACTAAAACTCCAATCATAAACCCCCATCTGATTTTGAACTCCGGTTACTGGTTATTCCCTCTTTCCCTCTAACACCACCTCACTCTTGAACACCGGTAGTATCCGATTTCACTCTGTGCGTCTAACTTCTACTAAAATCCTAGGGTTTGGTTTCATTTATATTTTTGTGTGATTTACCAAACATGTCCCTTGCGCTAATCATTGTATGTGGACAAATGTTGCCAGCCCAAGAGGGAGGAGGAGCAAGAAGCCCTATTATTATCTCCTAATTTTTAAAACGGTGGCTGCGTTTTCATTTTTAAGAACCAAATTGCCAAGGTTAGGATTCTCATTTCTCTTGTTACGAAAGATAAATTTCACCTCTAAACCTAGTGCTTTGACAAGACTGGATTATGGTTCGGATTATGGTTCTTGGATAAGGAGGAGGATGGAACTCGGATTCCTTAGGATGCGAAATCGCTAAAGATACCAGAGGATCGAAATTAAATTGGGTAGGGTACTTGATTAGAGATTGTGCACACAGAACAAAATCATAACCATTACTGCAAAGAAAATGAGAAGTTTGTAAGGGAAGGGGTTTTACTTATGGTGCACTGGACAACATTTTCAGATTCAAGTTTGTTTTAAAGTTTAGAATCTCCACCGATAAATCCACATTACCAAGGAAATCCACCGAATCACAAAACAGGGAGTTTCCATTTTAAGTTGAAAAAGTTGCATTGTTATCTTTGACATTTCTCTCAAACAAACACGGATACAACATAAAGACAGCCATGCCAGTTCTCTTTGACATTTCTCTCAATTAGCGTTGCAAATGTGTATGAATCCTTTTGATGAAATACACAAGGTTACTAGCGAAATTCCTACGGGAAAGGCAAATTGACTAATTGCCCTCACTAAGGGATGGGCAAACCAAAATCTGGATGGATAAGTATATTCAAGTGAAATCATGGATCAAAGCTTCTTAACATTAGCTGAGGAGAAGGCGAAAGCAAGAGAGAGACATGGACACTATCGGCACTCAAATAGTAACAAAGAAGAATTCCTTCACCTGCCTAGTATGGAAGGTCTTGAGCAAGCAGACGCAGCTTCATCACTTCACTGAAACAAACACGGTGTGTTGGCTTTGGAGCCGTCAAGTTTCATCTTCTGTTTTAGATGGTAGAGACTCAGACTGGCCATCAAGATATGCCTACTTGTATGAGTTAATTGGTGTAGATGCCACTTTACAAATAAGATATAAACAGGTAAAGACTAGTCCTAGAATATTTCTTTCAAAACATAGAGTATCTATGAACCAGCTTTGCTCAGAATAAATAATGAACATATTAATGTTTTTGTCAGGTAGATAGGTAAGAGTGACTTGGGAAACAGAACTGACTCAACAACAAAAAACGCAGGGATATATCAATTCAAGCGAAAATAGTTATAGATTCTAACAAGCACCCAAATTATGTATTTGATGTAAGTATCATCAAACGCTAACAACATTTACTTTGAAGTAAATCTAAACTAAACACTTGTAATCGCGAATACAATCTACAATTGAAACTAACAATTGAATTATTAGCTCAACTGATCTTTCTATGTTCATAAGAGAAAGTTGCAAGTACATACAAAGCTCTACCGAATTAGAAATGAAAACACCCTGCCCAATTTTTTCCTAGCTAAAACCAATTTGGATATTGTGAAAACTTACAAATCTCTAATTCAATGATTACCAATATAACAGTTGCTTGTCCCGGCCCTAAAGAAAACTTCCTACCCAATTTTGGTTGTAAGGTGAAGACATGCACTGTGATACCTCCTCAACCAATCTGGTGTGTTTCGCCGCCAAAGAGAATCTGGAGATGCTTTGAAAGACTTGGTTAAATCTTACATATAGAGATGGGACAAACCCTGCATAGAAAACCAAACACTAAGTCAATAGTGGACTAAGATCAAGAATGAAAATATCAACCAAGAACATTGTTTTTTTACAGATCCTACCTCTACTGCTCTCATGAGGATTAGAAAGGAACTAACAACTTAGATTTGAGAGGATAAGTCATTATGACAACAATTTTAAAGATATGTGTCTTCTCTTCTCTTTGATCTCCACCAAGCTATGTGTAATCTATCTCGTTCCCACATCATACCCTCCATTATATTTTGGAAACGACAAGAAGAACTACTCCAAATATTGGTTTTTCCGCCTCCCTCACTCACGACTGCCAGCCTCCACTCTCACTCAATATCTACAAATATATATATTAGGGATTTGGTTCACTTACTATAAGGGAAGTGTATGATTTATTAGAATACCCCTTATCTAAACCGGATATTTCTATAGTAAGTGAGCAAGCACTGTTTCCGGAGCCTATCTTGATAATAACTGGAGGGAAGCTTTCCATGAAATAACTTGATTCACTGCCAGAAGACCTGCCATTTGAGTTTCTAGCAATAATCCCAACATAGCTCTCGTAGTCTTTAGTAGTAGCATCTACATTTATCTAAATTGTACCACCGCATTGCAATAATTTAGTGTATAAGGTTGAAGCCTCATAGAGGACTTTACTGATGTTGGGAGTCTTTTCTTCGAACATCATTTTGTTTTTCGCTTTCCACTAGCGCCATAAGATGCAAGCAAACGAGCCAAAAGAATTGCCCACATCTTTAATTTTATGAAGTTGACTCGAAGGTCTTGTATATATAGATAAATCTGGCTGACCTGTACTCTAAGAGAAAGGTGAGAAGCAATTATGAGACCTTGAGTGATATGACAGATGGATTATAGTTCCATTGCACTGCCTACAAAGCTTGCAGATCATATTATGACCTCCGAGTTAACATAAATCTCAGAGGCATATATGTACATTTTAAGAATGCAATCATAAAATATATGTAGATTTTAGGATGCAATCGCAACATAACAAGCCGCAATTAACAACACCTAGAAGTCATAAATAAAGATTACTAACTGAACATACATTTCAGTTATAGAGGATTTTCGTCTGACTGTATACAAATGAACAGATGTGGTCGTGGTTTACATTCATAAGTGGTACCACTCTCAATCTGTTAGATAATTTCATATTCATAGGCACAACACAATACATATAAGTAACCAAATGAAACTATTCAGAGACCAAAGAACAAGTCACAGATCCACTTAAATCTAAAATTTACATATAAACAAAAAGGAGGATCTTTAAGAAAAATTAGCAGAAGACTTAGACTTAGCCAGATAAGATGGATTAACTAATACAAAAATTAGATTCTGAAAAAAATAAATATTATGCCATAGGAACCTTATATTGTAAAAGAGTCTTGGTACAACACCAAAGCCTCACAGACAAGGACAAGCTGATTCCACGGATCATCTAGAAACGAATTTTAGAACTCACAAGTTTAAACAACAACAGATCATGATTTTCTGAGAGGAAAAGTCATTGTGAGGGCCATGAATTTGATGTTTCTGTTTCTGGATCATGATGATGAAGAAGAAACAACATGAGAGAGATTCTAGAGTTAGGGTTTGGTTTAAGAGGCGGAAAAAAATTGTGGACAACTAGCTCCACTTATAAGGCTTAGAGATCTAGCATGTGCACAACAGCCGTTTCCTGCCCGATGGAAGCCTTTTCTTTTTCCTCCCTTATAACTTGTTACTTGTTTGGCAACATTTGGCAACATATTAGAGTATAACTTTCATTATAACTAGTTTCTCACCCGTGCGATGCACGGGCCTGTTTTTCGTTTAGGAATATTAAGTGCTTCTTATAAAATGGGTAGTAAAACGGTAATTATAATATTTTTTTAGAAACAAAATAAGCTAATACTTTTGTTATTGGTTGTACCAAGTTGGAAACAATTTATAATAGCTTGGTATTCTTAAAAATAAGCAAGACATATACCCGAAATTCTTTAAAAATAGCTTGGTATTCTTACGTAAGTACATCCAATGAGGCGTAGAGTCCAAACTAAAATTGTATTTATGTAACTAGCATCAGACACCAACAACATTTATAGATGAAGTAAACCTAAACTGAATACTTGTAATAGCCAATAAGATCTGCAATGGAAATTTTCACTAACAACTGAAACTGATCTTCCTATGTTCATAAGAGTAAGTTACAAGTATATACAACAATACCCAAATCAGCCATGAAGACACCCTGAAATCTTTTTCCTAACTAAAAACTTAAAAAATCTCTAATTTAATGATTACCAATATAACAGCTGCATGTAGCGCAAACTTAAAAAATCTCTAATCTTCTCCCAACTGATCTATTTCTCTATTCAGTTGCTCCATTCAAAGACAAAGACGAAGACACATATTCTTTGACCAATTTCTCTATGGTGGTTTTACAACCAGCAAGAATATGGAGATGAAGAATGAAAATACCAAACACCACCATCATTTTACAGATCATACCTATGAAAGAGATGTGAGACTAGCTAAATCTTCCCATATCAGGATTGGAAGGGAACCAATAATTTAGATCTGAGAGGAGAAGTCATTATGACGGCAAATTCAAAGATCTGTGACTCTCTTCTTTTTGATCTCCACCAAGCTGTGTATAATGGTTCACCAAAACTAATTTTATCATAAACCCCCATCTGATTATGGAATCGGCAAGAAGAACTACTCCGGATACTGGTTTTGCCGCCTCACTCACTCACACTGCCAACCTCCACTCTCACTCAATACCTACAAAACTATTAGGTTTTGGTTCATTTATAAGGGGAATATGAGATCTTACTAGAATACCCTTTATCTATCCCCACTGGCTAGGCAGTGAGCAAACATCTTTCTGGAGAGTATCTTAAATTGATTTGTGTTGTTAATCTACTCAACAGCAGTATATGCCAGTATTATTAAACTGATAGCTTTTTGATATCTCCCAATACCTCGGCAGAAATAGCAGCTAGACACATCTTGAGACACATCTAAGCAACCATGTTTCACTACAATGGTGCACTTGTCCAAACAGAACTGATCAACATCAAATATGTAGGAGATATCAATTCAAGCGAGCTAAAAACATTTTCAGATGAAAGTAAATCTAAATTAAACATTTGCAATAATTTAAAGATCTTAAAAAGATCAGTTTGAAGCTTACATTTGAAATGTCGGAGAAACCCCCAATATGTATCAAAGCTTAAGATAACCCTAATTGCTTAATCAGATGATTATGCTGTTTGATTTGATAAATCTTCAAACTCCAATTTCATAAACTTCCAAAGATTCACTCCACAGCCTCAAAATTTTCATTTCACTGTATGGGACACCATAGTCTCATCCAAAAACTCCAACCATGACACATCTGATCAGGGAATGTTGTCTGATAGCTCCGCTTACTTGTTTTTCCCCCACAGCGGCGGCCGCACTCACACACAGTAGTCTCCCACTTTTAAACTTTGTTTTCTAAACCAAGAATCTTTGAATACTAGTTGCCAATTGTTCACCCAATGCAATTATAATAATACAAAAAAATATCTTGAGGCAGGGATGTCACCACAGTCATGCTTGGGACTTGGAAAATGGAGGAGCAATCTTTCCAATTCTCTCACCATGGACGAAAGAATTTGCAAAGGAGATGGACAGTGTGTGTGCCAATCTTGAGTGACTAAAAATATATCCAACCTGACCATAGGAGGATGCTGAGAGTTAGTCCGGGTATATTTTCCACCAGCCATAGGCAAGTCCATGAGTTTCATGCCTACTAAAAAATATTCTGAAGTAATTTCTGCTAGTTGTACAATCCCCTGCAACATTTCTCTCTGATTGAGAAAGAATTACATTGAAATTTCCACCAATTACCCATGAATCGTCAAACAAAAGCCTAATATCAGAAAGTTTTTGCTAATACTGCCTATAATAACTATAATCAGATGCTCCATAAACTGAGGTGAATAACCATTCAAAATTATCAGAGACATTCTTGAAATTAATAAAAATCTAAACAGGCTAACAGGTAGTCTTCCATCAGTAGAAATATTACATCGTTCCACATCACACTTATACCCCTAGAAGATCCTTCTGAAGCTACATGTAAGAAGTCACAATCAGAGTTGCCCCATAATGAAAGACTCGGTACACTTTTAGACTCTTGGATTGTTCAAATTGTTACTAATTAAATGCCTAATTGCAATTATTTTTTCCATCCTGACCCATACCCCGAATAAAGTTTTTTCCTGCCCATTCATAATTGATGCCCGATGGGTTACAAGAAGAGGATATTTATTATTTTTGCCGCATTTATGATTTGATATTCGTGAGTCATATGACCTGATAATGTACTACTCATTTCAGTTTAATGACAAGTTCATTATATTTCCATTTAATGTTACTGTATCAAAGTTGACTATAAAATGGATTCTATAGAAAGCAGTGTACTGAAAATGCTTGATTTTATTTAGAAGGCTATTATTGGGGCGTCACATTAAATTAGAGGGGCGTCACCTAATAGGACAAAAACGGGTCACCCGTAAGTAATTTAAAAAATCTCTTATCTCAAATAATTGTGTAATGACTAAACAACCCTTGTTTGGATTTAGTTTAATTAATTAAACCTAGCTACATCCTAAATTACGCCCGGAAAATTAACTAAACCCTGTGCGTAAAATTGGAATTACGCTGAAATCAATCGAAACTAGGCGTAAAATTGGAATTACGCCTGAAAACAACTAACTAAACCTAGGCGTAAAATTGGAATTACGTCTGAAATCAACTAAACCTAGGCGTAAATTGAATTACGCCTGAAAACAACTAACTAAACCTAGGCGTAAATTGGAATTACGCCCGGAAATCAACTAAACCTAGGCGTAAAATTGGAATTATGCTTGAAATCAACTAAACCTAGGCGTAAATTGGAATTACACCAGAAATCAACTAAACCTAGACGTAAAACGACATGCAAATCAAAGTTTACGCTTGAATTGAACTAAACCTAGGCGTAAGTTCTTCAAAAACTAAATTACGATTGAAAAATCTAGTACCGTACCCAAGCGTAACACTAGCAGAAAGTAAATAAAATCCTAATTTTACTTGATTTCTTTCGATTTAAGAACAAAAACGTACAAAAAGATGGGTTTGTTTGATATTACCTTACATACACCATGGTTTGTTGTTGAGGAGTTTGAAAACATGATTCTTCAATTGATTCAATCGGTGGAATAAGTTGAGGTTGATTGAGTTGTTGATTACCATCAATATGATCAGTTTGCTTCTTCCTCATCTATTTTTAGTAGTTTTAATTGAAGGGTAATTTTGACAAATTACTATGGAATCAAAATATCCTTTAACCAGATTTTTGGTCACCAAATATCCAAGTGAAGCCCCTCTAATGGAGTGTGACGCCCCAATAATAGCCTTCTTTATTTATGATGAGATATTGAGAAGTTGGAGTAAGCTAATAAAAATTTACGGTCAATTATTTCATCAAAAATTGAAAAAGTAGTTTAGTGCTAGTAGGATACGGTTGTGCTAGAATGACCGAGATAATTCTCATTTAATATCCAAGGAGATCGACGGTTTAGGCTGCTTATCTTTTGGATATAGGTGATAGGCAAAGTGGACCCAACCATTCACTCTCTCCAATCTACAAGAAAATCAAAACATTTTTTTATATATGTGACACAAGATAAGCAACCATTTCATGTTAAAGTTCAAAATTTTGTTCCCGAGTTATTTAATTTATTTTTCTTTTCTTTTTGTTTATATTATATGTTCTTCAATCACAAAAAAAAAAAAAAATTGTTTTGATTATTGCATCCCTATGTGCTTTATAAATTGAACAACATTTTGTACTATTTTTCTTATGGAAAATGTTAACTTATATATCAGGATAGAGGTTAAGAATGATTAAAATATTCATTGAAAATATTTTATTATTTCTTGGAAGAATTTCTCCCATAAATCCCTTGTTAAATCTTTTTTTTTTTATTTTTTCTATTTTGCAAATTTACCATTGAGTTTTCTCATTATCAATCTCAAAACCATATAAAATTCTTAATCAAACCTAGAAAAAAACAAATACACCCGAAGTCATGCTGTGAGATTTGACAATAAATATTTTTCATCTCAAATCAATAAAGCTTATTAGGTGAGAAAACTTTCCAATTTTAATTTAATGAACACCCAATTACTTTTCTAGTCACCTTAAGTTTATAAGTTTAGCTAGCTTTGTTCTTTGGCACGTATGGAAGAATAGATGTGCAATTGTTTTTGATAATGCTTCCATTAATGTTGAGAATTTTAGACTAGTGACTACTGAGTGGGAAAACAATATGGCTAAATAGCACAATCTAGTAGGGAGAAACAATACAAAATAATATCTTTAAGAAGGGCTCGATTCCTAAGATTAGAATTCGAATATGACAACTTAAAAATACATCATCAATTTTTTATCATAGCTTTACTATAATTGAGGTTGTACGTCCTTTAGCAGACTATCACTATATTGGAGGTAGTTTGTCTTTTTTAATAATATCACGCTTTATGAGTTTTAAAATAAAAAATCGTCTTCCTTCTTCATTGGTGAATGGGATTTTTTTCTATTTCATCTTTTGATTATGATGTTACAAAACAAAATGTGCCCGCATTGAACTTTTGTCGATGACTCGCTGATGTTTTCACCTAGGCTACCCTGTAGACAAATTGGATTCATAAAATCGTTCTCTGTTGAAACCCACAAGCTGACGTCCATATGATTCTTCTTTGGGAGGCCACGGCACACCTGAGTTACATCCTCGCGTTTATCCTCTAGAAAGTAGAAGCCGTCCTAACCGGGCCTCCACACTGGGCTACAATCAAACATCCATTAGACATTGTTTAAAGGTATTTTCGTAAATAGCTTATTTTTCTTATACGGAGTATAAATTAGCCAAACCCTAACATTTCAATAGATATTTTAGATAGAGTGAGAGAGGATGGAAACTACTAGTCGCTAGTGTGCAGTCAGGCCGGCGGTGCAGTAGAAAACACCCGTAAATAGCTTCTGCTAATTGAATCTGCCGTTTTGAAGATCAGATGGGTATGTCAGGTGGGAAGCTTTACACATATAGCCTGGAAGAGATCAAAGAGAAGAGAAACAAATCTTTGAAATTGTTGTCATAATGACTTTTCCTCTAAAATCTAAGTTGTTTCTAGTTCCTCTAAAATCTTTGAAGTATCTCATCAGGTAAGATTTGTGAAATAATGCTTTTGTTTGATCTTTAGTGTTTCTTCATAAAATAATGATGATGTTACTGATATTCTTGTTTGTTTCTCTATGCAGGGACGGCCAGATCATATCTCCATAATGAGTCTGAATTCGGAGTTGCTGAAAAAGTAGATCTGCATAGATAAATGAAGATTTGATATACTGGAGTGGAGATGTTTTAAATTGTCCGTAAGTTTAAATGATTTAGATAATTGAAGATCTAATATACTGGTAAATCATTGAATTGGAGATGTTTTAAATTTTCCTTGAGTTTAAATGATTTAGAGATTAGCTTCTCCCTCACTTAAAAAACCCAAAGTTTCTGCTTGTAACTTTGTCTTATCTTTTTTTTTTTGATCGAGAAAAGGGGAATTTATTGAAGAGAGGAGAATGAATTACAAAAACTTATAAGAGCTGAGTAAAATTGAAAACTGAAAAAAAAAAAAGTACAAAAATAACAAGGGATACATTCCAGTCATAATGGAAGTAAAACAACAAGGGAACTTGATGTATCCAAGTTAATGGAACAAGCTATCCCATGAGAAGATGCACCAGTCCAGCCTAAAGTTAAAATTTCTTTTGAATGCTGCACTCCAGGCGAGAAGAGATGCTTTGACGTCGACGCTGACCTGAAAATGAGACTGGGATTTTTCCTCAAAGATTCTTCTATTGCGCTCATTCCATGTGGCCCAAAGAACAGCAGCAGGTACCATGTCCCATATTAGTTTAGCAGGCCCTGTGATGCCTGTGACTGACCAATTTTGAGCTAATTGAAGAACTGATGTGGGAGGAGACCATGGTAAATGGGTTGGGAAGATGAGAGACCACACCTTGCGAGTAAATTGGCAGCTCAAAAGCAAATGCTCAGTGGATTCACAGGCAGACAAGCAAAACGGACACCTGCTGGCTAGCTTATAATTTCTTCGTTGGAGAGAGTCTTGAGTAGTTATTTTGTCGAGGGTTGCCGTCCAAAAGAAGAAGCAGATTTTTGGTGGGACATGAGGATTCCAAATTGTCTTGTGTGGGAAATTAGGTACTGATGGTGTTTGGATGGGCTCCATTAGAGAGTTATATGTAGATTTGACGGAGAAACTACCTGAACTTGAAGGTTTCCAAATTCTTGAGTCAGGTTGATCTGATAGGACTGGTGGAGAGTCTCCAATGGTTACTAACATGGATGCAAGTTGGCTGACTTCATCTTCTTTAAGGACTCTCTTAAGGTGGAACAACCAGTTGGATCCGTCTATAGAGACATGTTCCCTGATAGAGCCATGTTTAAGACCAGCAACTTTATATACGGCAGGAAACATATCTTTTAAGCATTCCCTAGATATCCATTTGTCAAGCCAGAATGAGATGGTTGTTCCATTGCCAACAGATAAAAGAGATAAATATGATACCAGTTGAACTTGAACTGTGATATGCTTCCATACGGAGCAACCGTAGGGAGTGGAAGGAATTTGGGGAGTCCATATGGATTGAGGTCCGCCATACTTGTCTCGAACGATGCTGTAACTTTGTCTTATCTTAAACATAGAACTATAGAAAGATCAGTTTGGAGCTTACATTTCAATTGTTTTGAGAAAATTTTGGTTTAAATTACTTCATTTGTAGAATCTTGTTAGTGTTTCATGATAGTAAACAGTACATACCTATTTGGTGCATGATAGAACCTCTGACCTAAGCCAAGTAATGATAATGTGTGTCAATTACCTATAAAGAAGTCTTTCATTGGTGTCATATAAGTGCTTACGTTGTTGGGTTGGATTGGATTGGATTGTTAGTGATCCTGAAATGCATCTGTAGAAGGGATACTGTATACTGCTGCAGATCCTGTCTAAAATCTTGTGCTTACGTTGTTGGGTGTTGGTGATTTTGAGGTGTATCTGTAGAAGGGATATTGTGTATAGTATACTGCAGCACATCCTGTCTAAGTTCCTGTGCGTCTTTCCCATGGTGGAGTAAAATGGTAGAAACTAGAAACCTTAATCCTTGCACAAAGATTTTGCTGCGACTAACTTTTACTTCATTTCATCAGCAAATCCTTGCACAACTGACTTTTAGGATATGCTTTAAGAAAAATGAAAATTTAAGATTTGTACCATGCAGCTAATCTGTGTAACGATTATGGTCCAAGTAGTTTAAGATTTTAGTTATTTGTGATGCACCGAGAGTCTGAGACTTGAAAAGTAAGGATGCGTGAGTTCTCTGCCTTGAATCATACATCATTCGAGATTATGAGTTGATGTGCTAGCTTAATATTAAGATGTTATTTTAACCAACTGGTGGGAAAAGAAAAAGAAATATTCGCACACATACAGGTACATCATTAACGTCTATAAATGGTGTCATATAATTTCCGTTAACAAAATTATAATTGCAGCTGTAGATGGCACTATTTAATATGTCTAGCGCATCCAATTCTCTGTTGATCAGTAGAGGCCAAACTACTTTTTCTCTGATGTTTTAGTAGTTTGTTTAATGCTTTACTAGGTACAAATCGGACTCAATTCTTCAAGGCCGCATTATTCTTTCCTGTTTTGCTTACTCAAACTTGTCAATTTTGCCATCAAGGGGTGTTGTTGACACTTCAAAACGGATATAGATTGACCACTATGCACATTTTAATGAAGTGGTAATGTTTAAAAGAAGCTGGCTTTTCTCATTTCAATGTGCACCATGAACCCAACATTGTACCCATCAAACCCCTAAAAGTCATTTTCCAGTGGATTTACAATACAGCTCCATTGACCTCACGGGAAAGGAAATACATAATCTCAAGCATTGGTGCTAAAGAGGTATCAAACCAAGCACTTTTCTCTGTGCAAATGAGTTCCAGTGATTTCCTCAACAACTACTTAGTTCATGTTCTCTCAAATACTGAACATAAATCGATTCCGGAAGCGTTCATTATCGATTCTCAACTGCCAAAAGCACAACTTACGAGCAGGAGAAGCACTTACTTGTTGATTATCCTCATCTTCTGGAGTTCAAGGATCTCCTTGTATTGCACGCCTCGAAAAAATGATTATCCACATCGTAGCCGCCGTGATGGTCATCAGAGTAGAAGTAGTTGCTGCTGTTGTTGTAAAGTTCATTTGTACGTATTCAAGGATAAAGTGTGGGGTAAGTGATAGAGTTGTATCAATCACAGGAACTAATCACTAATCAATTCATTTGAGAAGATAAAGTTTTTCACACATTTACATTACACTCAAGCAAGTATTTAAAGACAGACTAGTATTCACCTGACCGACAATACATGTGACACCATACACGTGAGAGAACCAAAGCCTACACTATATCGGGCTTAACACCGCACCTTTGCACATCTCTTAACCTCGCATCACAGCATCTCTTATCCTGCACCACCGCATGTGTGTCATTATTCCCCTCAAGCTCAAGGGCAGTGAGCTGACATTAAGCTTGGAACGCAAAAGAGTGAAACGTGGAGCATGAAGACCCTTGGTGAAGATATCCGCAATCTGATCAATTGTGCTAACATAAAATACATCCAGAGCTTTGGATTGAACCAGCTCTCTAATAAAATGGTAATCCAGCTGAACATGTTTCATTCTTGAGTGAAGCACAGGATTAGAGGCCAAGGAAAGAGAACTAAGATTATCACAGGCAAGTTTAGGCACACCTGGTAGAAGAAGATGAAGATCTGCGAGGATAAACAGATCCAAACAATTTCAAAGAAGACTATGAGCTGGCGTGCGATACTACCCAGTGAGCTAGAGCGAGCCACGCTTGTCTGTTTTTAGAGGACCATGATATGATATTAGGACCAAGAAAAATACAAGAGCCTCCGGTGGATCGTCTCTTCATCAACACAAACCCAGCCAATCCGCATCCCGAAAAACCTAGCGAAATGAACTGCCTTTGGTAAAATGAATGCCATAGCCAAGAGTACCTTTAATATATCGTAAAATTCTTTTTTATTTACCACCATGCACGTTGCGGGATGTCGCATATGTTGGCAGACCAAGTTTACTGCAAAAGAAATTTCAGGTCTTGTCCATGTCAAATAATGAAGTGCACCCACTAATGATCTGTATTCAGTGGGATTATCTAAAAGTAAACCATCATCCTTTGACAATTTATCTGAAGCAGCAATTGGAGTCTTACAGGACTTGGAACCCTCCATATGAAATTTGTTGAGAAGATCCACAGCATATTTTGTCTGGGATAAAAATAGTGAATCAGTATTCCTATGAACTTCAAGACCCAGAAAATAATGCAGAGAACCCAAATCCTTAATCGAAATCGCAAATCGCAATCGTGCTATGACATGAAGAAGAAAAGCCGATGAAGAACCTGTCAAGAGGGATATCATCCACATAAACAAGAGCAACTCAATTTGAGAGCCATCCTTGTGAACAAACAATGAGGAATCTGCAACAGAATGTATGAACCCTAAAGAGAGTAAGGCAGTGCTAAGCTTCTCAAACCATGCCCTAGGTGCCTGTTTGAGTCCATAAATGGCCTTATGTAGAAGACACACATGATTAGGTTTATCAGGATCAATGAAGCCAGGTGGTTGAGCCATATAGACAGTTTCCTTCAGATCACCATGGAGAAATGCATTACTTACATCAAGCTGATGAATATTCCAATTGAATTGCACTGCCATAGACAAAATAATTCTGATAGTGGTTGGCTTGGCAACAGGACTGAATGTATCTTCAAAGTCAATTCCCAGTTGTTGATGATAGCCCTTTGCAACAAGCTCGGCCTTATGTCTCATCAATACTTATCGATTGTACTTAATTCTAAATACCCACTTGCAGCCAATAACATTTTGATCATCGCAGGCAGGGGAACTAAAGACCAAGTCCCAAAGATTTTGAAGTGCGAGATACTCATTCACGTAAGCAACTCTCCAAACAAAGAATTTTGTTAAGCGAGGTAATGCAAGTAGGAATTGAAGATAAAATGCAACTGGCAATGGATGTTTAGTGGCAAAGTAAGATTTTGGCTTATATATTCCTCTTTTACCCCTAGTAGTCATGCTATGATCATTCATAGTACAAGATGAAGTGAGAGATGGACTAGGAGAAGTAATAATAGATTGAACATTGGATTCATGCATAAGAGGCTCACTATAAGATTCAAAAGAGGCGTAATCCAGGAATGACAAATGTAGGCAATGTAACACTATCGTAAACTAAAGAAGTATATGGAAATGAAGATTCATTGAAAGAAACATGTCCTGGAAATGTAAATAGTGCCCGAGATGGGATCAAGACACCTATAGCCTTTGTGTGTTAAACTTGAACCAAGAAAATGCAATGTTTACTTCTAGTTGAAGTTTATTGGTAGTATAAGGCTTTAGCCATGGAAAGCAAGCACAACCAAAAGATTTAAGAAAGTTATAATCAGGTTGTTTGTGAAAAAGAGCTTCAAAAAAGGTGATTGAAAAGAAATTGCTCTAGTTGGCGATCTGTTGATTAAATAATTAGCAGATTTGAAGTGCCTCTACCCAAAAAGAATTTGGTAAACCAACTTGACATAGAAAGAGTTCTAGTGATCCCTAGAAGATGTTTATGCTTTACTTGAAAGAACACCATTCTCGTTCCGGTGTGTGTGGACAAGATAATTCATGACCGATGCCTTTTGATTCACGAGAAATGAAGAAGAAAATTATTTAGAAATTCACTACCATTATCGCCTTATAGTGATAACAGAGTGAGATAACAACTTTTCAATTCTAGTGACAAATGAGATGAAAGCATGCTTGAAATCTGATTTTGTATTAATAGGTAAAAGCCAACAATATTTGGTGAACTCATCCACAACATTTGCATAATACAAAACACCCGATGTAGAAGCTACATGACAAGGACCCCGTAGGTCTATATGCAATAATTCTAAAGGCTTAGTAGCTTCCAGGTGGTAGATAGTTGGAAAGGTAGTTTTTGACATCCGCATAATTTGCATTCATTACAAAAGAAAGGTTTATTTGAAACATTGGACAATTTCGATTTATTACACAATTTTTGTAGTGTCCAAAAATGAAGGATGTCCAAATCTTCTATGTAGTAGAGCTGGATCATGAAGTGTGGTAGCAAAGGCATGATTTTTGGAGCTGAATGAAATAGGATAAAGTCCATTTTTATGTGGACCTTGGAAAAGAATCTTCCCAGAGTTGAGATCCTTCACACAAAATCCATGGGAATCAAGAGTTAATGAGCAATGATTATCTGATGTAAATTTATGAATGGATAAAAGATTATGTGAGGACTGAGGGACAATAAGCACATCATTTAGTGTGAATGAATGATCATTAGCAATTCTACTAGAGTTAGCTTTGTGAGTAATACACATACCTTCACCACTAGCAGTTTGTATGAGTTCTGAGCCATCATATGGAGTAACTTCTTGAAAATCATCCTTGTTAGAGGCAACATGATTATTTGCACCACTGTCTGCAATCCACTCTTCTGGAGAATCAAAAATATCAGCAGCTGCTAACATTGCACTCAGATTTGTTGGTGGACTTCTACCTTGATAGGAGAAATTTAGTCTTTGATCACAATTAGGAGCCAGATGCTCTTTAGAATGACAAATCTGACAGGGTGGTGGCTTAGTATCTGTGTGATAACCTCTGCCTGAAGAATTTCTATTGAACACTGCTGGATTAGGAAATCTTGGTCCATATGAATTAGAATAACCTCTCCTTTGATTACCTCTAGTATTATGATTGTGACCTCCTCTAAAGGATCCTCTATTAGCAAGAAAAGCCTTTGCTTCAACAGTTTCTTTCTGAGATTTGAGTCTATCACTAACCACTGTTTCTTCACTTAACAAATTATTATGTAATTCAATGCTTGAGATAGGAGGATTCCTATGTCTCATAGATGTTGCAAATGGAATGTATTCTGAGTTGAGTGCTTTTAGAGTGATGACTACAAGTTCCTTATCTGATATTATTTCACACTACAAAAAAATTGGCCATCAGCGACGAACACCATCGTCGCCAAATACAGTATTTTCGTCGCCAATTCTTTTTGCCGACACTTTTTTCTTGTCGCCTGGATTGTCGGTGATAGTGCGTCGCTGATTGGGTACAGCGACATAAATTTTAGTTTCGTCGGAAACTGTTTTTCAGCGACAAAATAAGATTTCGTAGTTGAAAACACAAATTTACCGACCAAAAGAAACATTGCCGCAAATGAATAAATTATTAGCGACGACAAATATATATCGCAGGATTTATTGCATTGGCGACAAAACATACCACTTTTGTCGGTTATCGGAATCTTACTACGACAGAATTTTTTATAGCCAAAACACAAATGGCGATCAAAAAAATTACAAGATCTAAATTTTCAGTAATCACCTCTAAAAAATGAATTTCACTTTAACCGAGAAGGAAAAGAATCTTAAATGCGAAAATGATTGAAACTGAATATACATTATTACATTTAAAAGATGAGTTCAACTGTATATCAAGAACCCGAAATCACATGTTGAACATCAAATTTTTTGAATGCTAGATCCAGATGTCTCCGTGATAACACACATGAATCTTCTATAAACAGCTTAGATAATAGAGAAGTGAAATGAAATTATGAAAAATAAGTTAAAAAAAAGAGACAATTAGAAGGTTGAAAAACATCAAAACCATTTGCTTCTCGTACTCTTCGTATGATAGGTTTTGCAGCCTATAATCTACACAGAGACTGTTTGTGGTAGTAGTACTAAAATACCCAACACGATACTCCAGAGCTTTATGCCTAAAAGGGGCAGCTTCACTAATCATAGCACTGTAGCAGGTTCACTGTGGTTATGACTCAAGATCGAAACATTCGTTCCGAAATCTGCAATCATAAGCACTCCGACAATGGTAAGAAGAAGATTAAACCCTTTGATGTGAACAGATACAATAATTCACATCAACTAAGCTGGCATTGATAGTTCCAAGAAGATCCCAAACAAGTTGATTATCTAAAGCAAATCGTCAAACTGTTGATGAAACACTTTCAACCTTAAAATAACATTTTAACAACGTGGTGAATGGGAGCTCTACCATTGGCATAATCATTTAATATCACAACAAATCTTGCAGGCAGTTTGCACGAGTTTTAGGTTACTAAGAAGATAATTCCAAACCAAATGGAAACAGTATATGTTAAACAAATGAGGTCGGGTCCAAAAATCTGGAAATCATCGAAGAAGTTCACTAGTTATAGGTAGTTGAGATTATAATAAATATATAGTAATACTAACTTCGGCATCATAAAATTATGCCAAGAAGGCAAGAACTAACAATTTATTTGATTATTTCAGTTCTCACCTGCCCCGAATGACTGTTTCGACCACCAACTGTAGTTGCTATAACCACCGACTGCATCAATTACTTCTGGTTCACTATCTGAGAAGGAGAAATTAAGAGGCCATTACATTTCAAAAAATCCACTACCAACCATCTTATATGCTTGCATTTATGAAGCTGTAGGAAAGGAAACTCATCCTAAATACAACCACCATGGAAAACTATCACTGGCTGGTTGTAAACTGAAGTTAAATTAAACAATCCATTAAGATATTCCAACGGATTATAGCATAGTATTGAAAATTTTCATCTAAAATAAAGATTTCTATAAAGAAAGTCACTTACTTTATCATCATCATTGTCCATTGTCTTGTCCCTTAATTCATATCAAGCATTTCTAATCCATGAAGTTGCATACTCCTGGAGGAAGAATGTGCTATGTCAAAAACATACACTATACCTCTTATGAACAAGCAAATTTAAGGCAGTCAAAGAAACTTTTTTTTTTGGTTACAAAATAATAAATAAAATGGAACAAAAAACTGAAAACAACACCCAAAATCCTATTTGATAAAATAAATGTTTACATTTCAAGATCAATTTTAAACTTGGTGACCATGATTATCAAACAAATAACAATTGCTTAAGATTTAGGGATTAACTGATCATCAAACTAACATAATTAAACAAGAACAAAATAACATAGATCGTGGATGTGGATTTACCTGAACAAAGATCCATATTCTAAGCAAGAGATACAAATCATACCCCTAATCTGTGAGAATCAATTTTTTGATCAGAATGACAATCAATTCTCTTCCCATGAAAATGAGTTTCCCATCTTTCTCTATTTATCTTCTCTCGTTTCCTTCTTCTCTGACTCGTTTTACTGTTTCCAGTTGATGTCTTCCTGTACTACTATAAAAAAAAAACTTAAGAAAATCAAAATCAGACGAAATTATCAAAACCCTAACTATGCATCAAAACATAAGTAAATCAAAACCCTAACTTTTCTGCCTTTCTATGTAAATCAAAGCCCTAGACAGAGGAATTTCGTGAATAAAAGAAAGAAAATAAAAATCTCCATAGGAGAGGGATAAGTTAGGAAAATTAGGCGATGGATATGAGAGGGGAGGTTTCTTACTTTTTGGTTAACTTATTCTTTCCAGTGGAATCGTGGATTGTGGGATTGTAAGTTACAATAACTAAGCCGTCCAATTTGGCAGAAAAAAACCCAAACCTTAAGACCTTGGCAGAAGTCGACGTACCCATGGCTCATTGTTTCCTGAACATAGACCCAAACTAGTCCAAACATCTTCCACGAGCTCCGTCAAGCAGGGAACACATTTTAGCAGTCTCATGTGCCATGTTCATTCGAGTCTTAATTTGTTGATGAATAGTATACATGAGAATGGCAATAAAACAAAACGAATAAGATCAGTAGTAATGTGTAAGATTATTTGTTGATTAACACAATCCTAACTCATCGCTAAAAAGCATGACCATTCAAGACCTAAATGAAATAGGTCTCTAAAACTGTCTTTCAACGACCATAATTATTGTCGCTAAAATATAATTTTGGCGATAATATCGAATTAGGTCGTTGTTAATATGATTTACCTACAACATCGAACTTGGTCGTTGTTTATATGATTTAGCGACCATCTTAGCTACGATTTTTAAACCACGTCGCCGAAATCATATTTTGCGAATGACATTTTTAATGGTCGCCTTATTAGATTCAGCGACCAAATTCTATTTGTCGCTTGGAATTTCGTCGTTGATGGCATGTTTTCCTGTAGTGTCACCTGCTGCTGCTAATTGATCTGATAATGATTTGATTTCATTTATAAGAGACGGAATGGATCGTTCACCTTGAGTTATAGAGAGCAATTTTGTTCTAAGTCAATAGAATGAGTCGAAGAAGCTCTTGCAAAACCGATCTTCAATGCTAGTCCATAGTTGATGAGAGGAAGTAGATCTGGAAAAGTAGGCGATCACAGAAGTCCGAGATTGTTGAATTTATCCACATTATTATTGTTGAATCTTCATCCATCCAATTGATAATAGCGGATTCTCAATGCCATTCGGTGATTCCCGAGATTAGTAAATTGAGGTGGACATTTGTGAGATCCATCAAGAAATCTCATGAGTTTATACTTAACAATGACAGATTCATTGTTGCGCCAGGTGATGAAGTTATCATCCTTCAATTTGAGATGAACAAAGTTCAATTAACCGATTCAAGGAATTGCAGAAAACGAATTGGAAGTCGGATTTTCCATTACAAATGATGGAAAAATCAAAAGTCAATCTAAGAAGAAAGTAAAGTATAGATTGATTCGGATAGAAGAAAATCAAGAAATGAAAGAAGTTCTCAAAAGAGAACTTGAAATCTTGAATTGAAAACAAGATTGAAACTCGGAAATCTTATCTTGAACAGGATTGATACAATAAAGAAAAATGAAAGCTATATTGATTGTTGAATCAAGAATTCGAGGTAACAGGATCGAAAAAATGGTGAGGAGAAAAACCCTAACCTACCCTGTCTGATACCATGATAAAGTTGTATCAATCACAGGAACTAATCACTAATCAATTCATTTGAGAAGATAAAGTTTTTCACACATTTACATTACACTCAAGCAAGTATTTAAAGACAGACTAGTATTCACCTGACCGACAATACATGTGACAGCTCATACACGTGAGAGAACCAAAGCCTACACTATATCAGCTTAACCTGCACTGCTACATCTCTTAACCTGCACTGCTGCATCTCTTATCCTGCACCACTGCATGTGTTATTAGTAAGGACGAGAGTTTTGATGTTCGTATAGATTCTACTCTCACATGGCATAGAAACGTGGGCAAGCTGGCACCAGATCCCTGCTGTTTTTGCTTCGGTGGTACTACTGGCATATTGAGTTTCTCAGATCAGACGTTACTCACTAGTAGAAAAATCAACGTTGGTGACACTTCAAAACTGTCACGGTATCCATTTTATGACGGTTCAGGTGAGATTTGAAAGTGTCACCAAAGGCAAGTCACTTAGAGAGGTCATTTTACAATGACAGTTCTGAATCATAGATAACCGTTACAAAATATTTGTGGAACCGTTATATAATTTAGAAAAAACGTCAAAGATAAGAAATATAGAGAACGGTTTTCCTCGTATAATCTATCGCTTTATGTACCCTTCACCGACGCATTTCTTAAACTAACTATCACATTAGAACCATTACAAAGTGACTGTTTTTGAGAGAACTTTAATATTGCATAACCATGGGGCTTACTGGATTCAATTACATTCAATAGTTTGGGAAATTAGAAAAGGATTAAATTGATAAATGAATTAATGCTAATAGTTCATAATTTACATAAATGCGAAACCATTAATACAAAATTAAATGAGTACCAAAGGATTCCTTCAAAAGAAGAAGAAGAAAAAGTACAAAAAATATCTAAACTGCGCATAGCCAGCCATTCTACTACTGATATAACTACTTAACATATATACGTAGAATTCGATGAACTGTCTTTTCTCCCATTCTCAACCAATCAACTATATATCTTGCGGGGATCCATTTCCTTTAACCAAAGTAACATCAATCAATCAATTTCACGGTTCTTGCACATCAAAGGCAAACGTGGGACTGGAGGAAGAGCTTGAAACTGATTCAATGAAAATGGATTAATAAAAGCTGGAGTGACGTTACAATCTTTGAATAACATTCACCAATCACCATTACTGGAAAATGAATCAATATGACCTTCCGCTTCAACCCAAAAAAAAAAAATCAATAAGAACCAAGTAGAATCTGCAAAGATCAACACTTCCAATAATATTAATATGAAAACGAAAAATTTGAAAGAAATAAATGAGGGTACATAGCAATTGTGATTGAAGGGTTCTTCACTCTGGCGGCACCACAGCTTCTTTTACTTTATCTCTTCTCCTAAGAAAACAAAAAAGTCTCTCTCGCAAAATCACCATGGAAGCCCAACCTAGAAAATTCACTCTCGGTGTTCATCGACACACAAAAAAAATTTAAAATAATAGTAATCATAAAACCTAATTCGGATAAAAATCAACAACTAAAACTACGAGGAAGAATAAGTTTTCTAAATGATTTTTTTCTTTTTACCTTGTGATTGGTTTTATGTAGCAGATTAGGAGAGGAAGGAGGATTTAGAGAAGAGAAAGCCAGAGCGGCGGATAATTAACAAATTAAATTAGGGTTTTTAGTGGTGGGTATATAAAGGAATCCTTTGTCGACCATCGTATACACGGAGGATGTCACTGAGATCCATGGTTGTGATTTCCGATACGTGCTTTTTGCACATGCTCTTCCATTTGCTATAAATTTCTTGTATTTGTCTGGGATATTGGGTCATAAAGATAATATAATATTATTAATGAATCTTTATTTGGTTGATATTTTTACGTCGAATTCCTTAAGTTAACGGAGGTTTCTAGGAAAGTGTATATCATCCTCGGTTGGTAGGCATGACAAGTAGTTGAAATCGCAGCTTAGTATACATCGAAGCGTAGTAGGGGTTTGGACATTTGGTACCCAACGGATCCACTTTCCCAGCTAGTATACATTGTCATACCGACCGGTTACATTGTCGTTTATTAGTTTTTAAAACAACTTGCAGCGATTTAGATTGGCAAATGTCATATATACTGTGAGGGTTAGTCATGTGAACCTTCACTAATCATTACAAGCTATTGTGACATGTACTACCAAAACCGTCATTATATGAGCTATTGTGACAGCGTAGACACCAACTGTCAGTAAATATCAAATACATGTGACAGTTCATAAGTGTCACCATAGTATACCTCTATCATAACGTTTTATAGCAATAACCGTCATCATAAGCAATTTCCGTGACAGTTCAGTCAACCGCCACGACTTGTAGCGACATTTAATGGCGGTCACCTCTAGGAACCGTCAGCTAAACTTGACCAGCGATGTATTGTGACACTTTTTGCTAAAACCGTCATGGTAAAAAATTCCAAACCGTCACCAAATCCCACATTTGGCCTAGTGACTTTACTGATTCAACGGGAAGCATTTTCAAGTTTACAACCTGCGTTCTGAAAACTTTAGCTTGTACTGGTTGTTCATCCTAGACTCGCAGATTTCTATTTGATTGAAATTTATTCTGATGACAAGTAATCTATGAATATACCTTAGGGATGGTGGAGATCATCCATCTAATACAAAGTCGAGGAACTTAATTGAGTCCTTTTGGCCGGAGAAATCAAGAACTATACTACGATGTTATCTCTGGGCTTTTTGTATGATGCCCAATGTTGGATTCATTAGAGAAAGGTGTCAACGAGAAAACGTCTGGCCGATGTGCACTCAATACTCTCTGTCACTACACATTGGACTTGGTTTAACCCAAAAGGCCAGTTTAGTGATTTGTTTCGAAGGACAAAGAAACTATGAAGGTTGCGGACATTAGGTCCGGTTACATTATAACACCCACCTTGCTTATCCATATACGTGAGATGTGTCGAGTAAGTGTTGGGAATGTCTATGCAAATTGATGTTCATCTTCGTTTGCATACTCACATTCTTAACTTTATTTTCTCTATCTTAGGTTCTTCTAATTGTTATGCTTATTAACTGGTGGAATTTAAAACAGAACGAAAAGATAACACTAACATTTCATCGTCTATAAACCTCGACTCTGAATAACATCGCCAGTGGGGTGATTTATATAGTCTTGGAATTATTATTTTCACACGTTAAATCAATATACAGAATTCAGTTTCATCCCCAAGAACATAATTTATTTATTTTAAATCCTCAAAACATTTAATTATCCCTTTTAACAGTTAAGGTGCAATATGAGTTTATAATAGTTAATGGTAGATATTTATATAGGATCTATGAATATACCTTAAGGATGTTGCAGATTATCCATCTAATACAAAGTCAAGGAACTTAATTGAGTCCTGTTGGCCGGAGAAATCAAGAATTATACTATGGTATTATCTCTAGGCATTTTGTATGATGGGATCCAATTTTGGCGCTAGTTCATTATGGTTTAGCCTTTCCACCGAGAAAAACAACTCAATTTCTTGAAGTACCCAAGGAAAACCTCTGGCCAATGTTGGATTCACTAGAGGCAGGCGTGAATGACAAAATTCCTTTTGTTCATTATTTAAACGATGTGCACTCAGTATTCTGTCACTACACATTGGACTTAATTGGTTTCAGCCAAATGATCAGTTTAGTGATTGGTACGAAGGCCAAAGAAACTATGGAGGCCGCAGACATTAGGTCCAGTTACATTATAACACCAACTTGCTTATCCAAATACGTGAGATGAGTCAGAGTAAGTGATGGAAATCTATATGCAAATTGGTGTTCATCTTCGTTTGCACGCTCACATTTTTAAACTTAATTTTCTCTCCGTCAGGTTGTTCTAATTGTTATGCTTATTAACCAGTGGAGTTTGGATGCAGAAAACAAAACAGAACAAAAGGATATCAATAGCATTTCATCATCTATAAACCTTGACTCTATATAGCATCGCCAGTGGGATGACTTTAATAGTCTTGAATTATTACTTTCACACGTTAAATCAATATACTGAATTCAGTTTCCTCCATTACCTTGGTCCATAATCTATTTTATTTTAAATCCTCAAAACATTTAATAATCCCTTTTGACACTTAAGGCGCAATATGAGATTTTAATAGTTAATGGTGAATATTTATATAGGATCGACATGTTTGTTTGTAGGGGAAATTAGGCGCAGCCCAAAAAAAAAATATTCTCATTGTCAGGCCCACAATTAATTTTAGGTACCGTGACATCCATAATTATTTCCGTGACACCCATAATTATATGAAATTATTAAAAATGTCTGCATGATGGATTATGCATCCGCATGACGGGTTATGCATCGTGGGTATAATGGCAACGCAACTTGGATATAACATATCTAAAAATCCGCGCTGAATTTTACAAATTTTATATCATTGGAAATCTTTTAAAGAGAGCTACGCAACGAGTACAAACAACAATATCAAATTTTTGATTTTCACGAAAAAATCGGAGGTGATCATCATTTTAGGAAAAATTTGAAAACTCGACTACATAACCATTATCGGCCACCAAAAAGACGCATAACACATTCTGCAGATTTAAACGAATTATGCAACCATTTTCTCAATGCATAACAAATTGTGCATCCGCATAACAAAGTTATGCATGTATAACAAGTTATGTAACCATTGTTTTGGTTGGTTTTAGTGCGTACATAAAAAATTGATACATAATGCATTATGCATCATATTTACGGATGCATATCAGGTTATGCATCTATTTTCTCGATGCATAAGATTGGGCAACAATTTTCGATGCATAATGCATTATGCAACATATTTTTTGGGGCTGCATAACAAGGTTATGCTTCCATTTTCGCGAATCGCATAACATGTTATGTAGATATTATTGTAGGTGCATGACAAGTTATGCGCTCTTTGTTTTTATTGGTTTCAATAGTGACAAAAAGTTGTTGCATAACGTGTTGTGCGACCATTTTTCGACCGCATAACAAGTTATGCAACAAATTTTGTAGATGCATAATCGGTTATGCAACCATTTTCGTAGCTGCATAAAAGATTATTCAACCATTATGACCAATACCAACACTAATATATATGTAGCTTCCCAAACAATATTTTGTTAATACATAATTTTCTTCATTTGCAATAGTCAACGCAAAACAGCATAGAAGGAGGAGCTAAATGGTTGGTGAATAAAGTTAAATGTACCGACATTTCTTTTTTTTTTCTTCATTCCATTTCCCATTCATAACTTTGGAATGTAAATGCAAACAACAAATGCACCTATGATTTAGCCACAACAAGACCTCGACAAGGAGAACTCCGGTCGTTCTGCATTTTATCAAAACAGGTTGTGTACGACCTGCAATGTTGAAATGGATAGAACTCTCCTGAATTTATAACCTTTCACATCTCCTTCCCTGCACAATTCATACAATTCCGTAACAAACCCATATCTTCTAGTGCATTCAAAACTCAAAAACACACATTTATCTCATTTTTATCATCACAAATCTATGGCAAAGAATTACTCTTTCTTCCCCTTCTTGGCATCGAATCATGAGTTTTTCTCAATGTAAACTGGAATGCAAACAAAACCCAACTTTCTTTGTTTCTTCGATCTTCTAACACTTCATTTAATCGTCAATCATAGCCATTAAATTAACTGAAGTAGCAGAAGGTATTCTTCCATGTTTTCATTCTCAAAACGACTACCAAAATCAAACCTATGTTGTACTTTCTGAACTGAACCTGACCTTAACTCTTAACCACAAAAATACACGAATCATGGCTAGGTCGAAAACAATAGTGGTGCAATAGCAAAGGAACTTGGAAGCAGAATCAGGTGACTAGAGATCAAAGTTTGGGAGAGACGAAAAATCTTATAAGAGTGTTTATATACGGAAACCCTAGGTTAATCAAAAATACGAAGATGTTGAGATTTACACCAGAATCAAGCTCCAATGAAGAACCCGACGAAACAGAGGGAGATACGAATCGAGAAGAAGAAGAAAAAGACCTAAACATAATTTCAGAAACTATGGGTTTGGGAGATATTTTGTTGTAGAAAATGGGTGCGCGCCTGTGTTTTTTTTGAGCGTGGGTTTCACAGTGTCCAAAATCTGGAAAATGGGTGTGGCTGTAGTTTTCACTTGTTTGTAGACACTTGGTTGTTACTACTTCCGACGTACGTGCATCGGTTACCTCATAATCTTCTTATTCGGTTTTTTTGTGGCCCATTTACGTGTTCACCCTGGGCTTGGGCTAGATACATAAATTAATTCTTGGGAAAATTAGGCGCAGGCCCAAAAAAATAATATTCTCATTGTCAGGCCCACAATTAATTTTAGGCACCTTGACACCCATAATTATTTCCGTGACACCCATAATTATATGAAATTATTAAAAATGTTTGCATGACGGATTATGCATCCGCATGACGGGTTATGCATCAGGGGTATAATTGGCAACGCAACTTGGATATAACATATCTAAAAATATGCGCCTTGGAATTTTACAAATTTTATATCGTTGGAAATATTTTTAAGAGAGCTACGCAACGAGTACAAACAACAATATCAAATTTTGTTTTTCATGAAAAAATCAGAGGTGATCATTATTTTAGGCAAAATTACGAAAACCGACTACATAACCATTATGCAGCCACCAAAAAGATGCATAACACATTCTCAGACGCATAACAAATTATGCAACCATTTTCTACCGTACATATAACAAATTATGCATTTGCATAGCAAAGTTATGCATCTATAACAAGTTATGTAACCATTGTATTGGTGAGGTACATAAAAAATAGATGCATAATGCATTATGCATCTATTTTCTCGATGCATAAAAGATTGTGCAATAATTTTCTCGATGCATAATGCATTATGCAGCCGTATTTTCGGATGCATAACAGGTTATGCATCTATTTTTGCGGTTGCATAACATGTTATGATATTATTGTAGGTGCATGACAAGTTATGCGATTCTTTGTTTTTACTTATTCCAATAGTAACAAAGTTGATGCATAACCTGTTATGCACCTTTTCAATTTGTTGCATAATAATTTATGCATCTAATTTAATCAGCATAAATTGTTATGCACCGTTTCAGTTTTCTGCATAACAAGTTATGCAGCTATTTTAATATGCATAAACATGTTATAGACCACAATCCAAAAAAGTGAAGAAGAAAAAAACGTTACTGACTCAACCAAAAGTATAAAATGAGAAATGCATGAATTAACTTGACGAAAACATTTTTCACTAGTTTATGTCTAAATCTTGTGCATCCTCCTGGCTTGTAAAACTATCAAACCAAGAATAAGATAATAATGCCAAGTAGGTGGCTGGTTTTAGCTGCATAACAGACTATGTCTAATAGATAACAGATAAGTTATAATGATATGAAGAAATGCTCGTACGGGTCAAGAGTTGTTCAGCTACAATGCGTCTATTGTAGTTCTGGATTCGAAAATGTTTCCCTCACTAATAGGGTTATAGTGATGCATTGATTCTAATATATTTGAATTTGAATTATGTTATTGACCCAATATAATGAATTCAGTTGCCTCCACCGTCTCAGTTTACAATCCGTTTATTCTTAAATCCTCCGAACATCTAATTTTCCCTTTTAACACTTACATACAATAGTTCTTTATAGTTTTTATTGGTAGATATTTACATAGGAATCAACATGTTCATTTTTTGACGATCTAACTATATCATTTTGTTGAAACATATTTTATATGATAAATTGAGATTCCAACAAAATATCATCGATTCTGAATGACATATAAGAACATAAGTACCGTCTCTGTGTTTGTTGTGGCCCATTTATAGTTTAGTCCCCTCAATTCAGGCACAAACAACACTTGTGGTGGTAGTTGTTGATGGTGGTTTTAAACAAGGGGTAAAATCGTAAAACCCCATGACCTAGTGTTACCCGCAACAAATTAACTAAGAGCATTTAACTCGGTGTAAATAATTAATGGGGGTATTTTTTCAAAATACCAGATTAGGGTTTTCCACATTTAACCCTAATTCCAAAACCAAGCCGCACACTCGCACCATGGCAACAATGCCAAACCAGCCGCACACCACGACCCATGGCAATAATGCCAAAACCAAGCCGACATCACGCACCATGGCAACAATGCCAATCCAACCTCGGACATCATGCAAGCACCATGGCAACAATGCCAAACCAAGCCGCACACCGCGCACCATGGCAACAATGCCAAACCAAGCCGCACACTCGCGCACCATGGCAACAATACCAAACCAAGCCGCACACCGCGCACCATGGCAACAACGCCAAAACCAAGCCGCACACTGCGCACCATGGCAGCGACGCCAAAACCAAACTACATATCGCACTCATTGGCAACCATGCCAAACTAAGCCAGCAATGCTATTGGCACATGCCAAATATAGCGCCCTAGGCTTGCAAACGTGCAACTAGGTCAACATGGCCGTATGCCATTGGGACATACCAACACGTACCACAAGCCATATTTCAAGCCGCTACGCCATTGGCACATGCCAAATATAACGCCCTAGGCTTGCAAACCGTGCAACTAGGCCAAAGTGGCCGATGTGCCATTGGCACATGCCAACATGCTCAATATAGCTTTTCCTACCAAGGCCACGGCCCTAACGTCACGCATGCCATTGGCACATGCCAACATGCTCGCTGGTAGCTTTTCCTACCAAGGCCACGGCCCTAACGGCCACGCATGCCATTGGGCACATGCCAACATGCTCGGTGGTAGCTTTTCCTACTAAGGCCACGGCCATAACGGCCACGCATGCCATTGGCACATGCCAACATGCTCATTGTAGCTTTTCCTACCAAGGCCACGGCCCTAACCGCCACGCATGCCATTGGCACATGCCAACATGCTCGCGGTAGCTTTTCTACTGGCCACGGGCCCTAACGGCCACGCATGCCATTGGCACATGCCAACATGCTCGGCCGTAGCTTTTCTACTAAGGCTTGTTTGCCTCTAATCTTACCACTCATGCCAAAAACACACGCTGGTAGCCTAACTTGCAAACCATGCAACCTACCACCAAGGCATTCCACACATGCCATTGGCATATGCCAAACACACACGCCGGTAGCCTAACTTGCAAACCGCAACCTACCACCAAGGCATTCCGCATGCCATTGGCACATGCCAAACACACACGCTGGTAGCCTAACTCGCAAAACGTGCAACCTACCACCAAGGCATTCCGCACATGCCATTAGCACATGCCAAACACACACGCTGGTAGCCTAACTTGCAAACCGTGCAACCTACCACCAAGGCATTTCACACGTCATTGGCACATGCCACATGCGCCCTTGGCAAAAGACCACTTGCACTCAAGATGCAACCAACACTGAGACATCAACACAAACGGGGGATGCTTTCCAGGGTTTTGGTTTGGCGGTAACAAGCCAGGCATACTCACGCCACATTAAGAAAGTTTGGAAAATGAATAAAGCGGGCAAATAAATGAGGAAATAATGGTGAAAACGTTTTCACCCATTAACACCATGCTTACCACCTCCTCCCATTATTTCACCCTTTACTCTCCTTCATGAGACCAGGTACGTTTCAATCTCGACTTGTATAAATAGGTCTTACCTATTTCCACCCCGACAAGTCTCGGTCAGAAAAAAATACTACACTCGTAAAAGGCAACTTGCAAGCTCTCCAAAAGCTTTAACTCTTGCAAGCTCCCTAAGCTTTCACTTTCTTCGATACAAGTCGATACACTACCTCCCGTAACTATTCTGGTCTCAACACCTTTCTTTGCTTCCCTCTCCAAATCAACCCTTCTCTCCACTTTGTGACCGCAAGTCCTGAACTACCATTTCTGGGTTTAGGCCTACTTTACATGCTGCATTGATCTCTCGGATCTATAAAGTGCTCAATGTGGCAAGACATTTGTTTAGGGTTTAAACCATTTCCCACTCACCTATCGAGTTTACTCGAAACCAAACGAACGATTTTCACCTATAAACAATTAAGGGCTACTAAGGGGACGATTGATCTATTCATCTACAATGTCGATCGCCGAGCATCGCTTCGACTCCGATGTCAAGATGGTAGGGTAAGGCGACTAATCCGACGCAACTACCGGGGACAACCCTACTATCGCTTGTAAACTACACAAGAAAACTGGGACTCGTCAAGATGCTACCAGGTGATTGGGATTTGGCCGGAGCGATGCCACAAAGAAACCGCCTTTTTACATGAAGAGGGGCATGTTCGCAAAAACCTATGAAGTGAGTAAATTCAGATCACAAGAAGATCTACGACATTTGTTTTAGGTTCTAGTAAAACCATTATACTCACTGAGTATTGTGCCTATTGCTAGCACACACTTTCATAAAAGCAATATTCCTTTCCCAAAACATAATCGCAGTCATATTATCAAAACCATTCATCCTAAATAATCCAATATCCTCAAAGCTACCAACTGCCTACCAAGATCAAGGTCAAACCTTGAACCAAACATCCAAGATGTCTTTCAAAAAAAAAAAAAAAAAAACCTAAATGAAAGTTTAATGAGAAACATTCAAGGAAAATCATCCAACAGAGTCCTGTTTCTTCTTGGAGAAAGTCAACTTTGCATCTTCAAGAGCCGCCTTCTTCATAGTCAACATCTTGGAAAGCTTTCGAAGTTCTACCTCCCCGTCGTGCAACTTCCTCGGCGAAGGCTTTCTCGGTTGTTGCATCTTTCAACTTTTGGATCTCAAAGAAGGCCTTCACAAAGCAACGCAGGTGTTGAACTCCTTTCACGCATCGCCGCGATGGTGCTCCCACTTCTGCAATAACGCCTTCGTAAACGGTGACCAGTCACCTCACGCATATCCTCACGGAAGATAAAGCCTCTTCCACACGCTTAACCAGCGCAAATCGACTAGTGACTTTCTTGGTTGTGGCCGTATGTCCGTACTTCTCCCAGATTCTGGTATACAACGCCTCATGCTTAGCCGGCACGCTGAAGCCGCCACTCAGCACATGAACTGGATATGAACCATGTACGGATCAAAATGGCGCCGCACCGGGCGTCACGACTCGCAGAGGGTTTTCCTCCATGTCTACGGCAGCAACCATCGAGAATCATCCACCGCTTGGACCACATCCGTGCCCAAAGAATCGGCTAACTCCCATCTCCAAGTCACCATGCAGGCCACCAAGGGCAAGTTCCCATGTGGCTCTCACCCTTAATCGCCCCTCCGAACCTACTCCTCCTACTTAACCCGAGCTTCGACATTTTTCAAAGGAAGAAACAAGAAGGAAGAAAAGAAGCGCCAACTCACCGAACTGGCCTCCAAAAAGAACCAAGGTCGCGAGAGGAATCACTCTCACTTGTCGAACTTTCTTCTTTCTCTCACTCATCACCGCTATGAGAAGGTTCAAGGCCGCTGCAATTCTTTGAAGAAATTGCCGCCTCCTCGGCAACGCAAGGGCAGCGAAAGCACAATACTACCTAAGCCCTGAAGAAACAAGACACATGTTTTCAAAGAAATTCACGTGTTTTGAGACAAACCAATGAAGAAGTGACACATACCGTTATTGAAGAACCGAAAGACACAGAGTCAGGGGAGGATCTTTTGAAACCGTCCTAACCCGCCAAAGACGATTCTTCGTTCTCCGCCTTGGCTCCGGGGACTTTCCCGAGTTGCTAGGCAACTTTCGCTTGAGATCTCTCAACATTGGGTACTTCTTCAAAATCACAAAGGTTTACAAACGAACGCTCTCCACCACGTTATTCACAAAAGCTTGATCATAATAAACTCGCCGTACTTAACTCATTATAGCCAAAGGTCGTCAAGGCCATTCCCATTTGTAAGAAGGGAAGGAGGATACCCGGCCGAGGGCACCTGGTATTGAGGGCGGCACGCAATGAATCCTTAGTAAGCACTCCCACTGGGTAAGCAAGAGGTACCTCTTGATCGAAACCCATGACGAAAAAGACGGCCAATATTGTAAGCAACTTATCCGGAAAGACCCTATGAAGAAAGATGGCATATAACCGGCAAGCACTTTGATTGAACAAGTTTTCACCAACGCCAAATCGACATCAAGACAAAGACATGAGCTGAGCAAGCAAAGGTGTCAATTTGAGTCACCGACCTATGGACCGCTCCCATGGGCAAAAATTGATTTCATACGACTTATCAAGAAGACTAACCAAGGTCACGCCAACTCTTGACGCCCTGCTCACCCATCGAAGAATTCGAGACGCCCCAACTCGCGGGAATCGAAGGTATCGGCCGTGAGCGATTTCAAAGTGCTCCCATAGCCATTTAAAAGCAACGTGCACATATGAATTCACTTTCATGAAACCATTCTAAACTCGCATGTTCGCAACTAGGTGATCCATATGCACATACAGGGAACCGAGGAATAGCTTGCCAATGGGAAGAACTTCACCTTTTGCCAACTTCACAAAAGAATCACTAGCAACTCGGGTCTTATCTCCTTCTTACCGTAACTGCCACAAAAATGTCTCTAGACAAACTGTGAGAGCCAAAAGTGCTGCAACGTGAAGATCATCAAGTCATTCGGTGTTCCACTGTCCTAAACCATTGAGATATCCACCAGTCAAAGTCACCTTTCATCCTCTTCCGACATAATCCTTCGACTTCGCAGCGGAGTCTTTCCGAGCGAAATCTTCCAACTTAGCTGCAAGGTCATCCCGCATCTTCCCCTCACTTTCTATAATCGATTTTAAGATTCCTGGCTACGGAAGATTCAAAGAAGAGAGCCACACTCTCCAAGGAGAAAGTTATCTCACCCCATCTACATATGATCGTATGGGTGTCCGAACACCATCCGGAGATGAAAGCAACCAAGCCCGAGATATCCTTCCTAACTGAGATTTACCGAAACTCGACAAGATCAATAATCATGGCCGAGTCAAGTTGGTATTTATATGCGTCCTTACTCACCATGAACTCAACCCATCTATCAAAAGAACGCAATGGGCTTTGGCACATCCTCGAAATCAATATTGAAGAGGAATATACCCCTTTGCGAAGACAGAACCGTATGGTGTTCTTCTTCACAACCTAACGTGTCTTCTTTTCATCTTCACCACCGAATAAAATTGGCACGAAACCCGGGGTGATTTTTCCGCAGCAGGCAAATTTTTGGCTTAAGAATTCATCATCCGTGTTCTGGTTTGGAACTATGGACATCTTTCGAGAGGAGAAATTCTCGTCTGTGCAACATCTACCGAATTTCTTCATAACAACTTAGTAACAAGATATCCGCATTACCTGAGAAAGACAAAATTATCTCCCTGACACATAACCGCGCCCATCAAAAGGAAAACCCAAATAAAAAAAAAAAAAAAAAGAGAGGAGGGTGTATTCTCTACGGGTTCAAGACTATATACGCAGATTTTCTTCGGGTTCAAGACTATATACGCAGTTTTTTCTCCGGGTTCAAAACTACATACGCAGATTTTCTTCTAGTTCAAGACTATATAAAAAGATTTTCTTCGGTTCAAGACTATATACGCAAAGATTTTCTTCGGGTTCAAGACTATATACGCTGTATTTTATAATGTTCAAGTATGCCTACGATATCCTTCTAGTTCAAAATTATATATGGAGCATTTTTCACGGTTCAAAATTGCACGCCAAAAAGATTTCTTTTCTCAGACCGAAAATCATATATACAATATTTCATGGTTCGAAGTCGCAGGAGCATATACATTATTCTTCTTCTGGATTCATGTACGATTTTCACGGTTCAAGACCGCACACGCAGCATTTTCTTCTGTGGTTCAAAATTATATACGCGGTGATTTTATAATGCTCAAGTGCGTCTCAAAGAACCTTCTTCTGGTTCAAAATAATATATGGAGCACTTTCCTACTGTTCGAATAATATATGCAGATTTCCTTGGTTGCATACATACAATATTTTCTACAAGAGACACGCCTGTGAAAATTATATGCAAAGAAAACGCCTAGGTTTACACCTACATAAAAAGGGAAGTACCGAAGACATACCAGAAGTCAGGTTTTTCTTTATGACTGTCACGGGGAAGGGATGAAAAGATGAAAGTGCAAGATGGGAGAAAGGGACTTTATATACATAGGCGTGAAGATTCTCAAATAGGAAGGATTTCCTTTTACCAAAATCGTACCGCGGTAAGAAGCTGCCCACAAGGGCGCCTAACTTCCCAATGTCGCCCAAGTTGCACCGCCCCACCAATTGCACCGACTTCCCAATGACCGCAGCAGCAACGCCTCGCAAGCACGCACACCTTGCGCCGGCCCCACTAAGCCACACGCCGCTTCCCAAGTCACGCCCACAAGAACGCACACCTTCCACACTCGCGACGGCCCCACCATCTAGCACACTGGGCCCCAAGTCACGCCCGCAAGCACGACACCTGCGCCTGGCCCCACCGCCGCAAAGACGCCGCCGCTCCCGAGTCACGCCCACAAGCACGCATGCCTTTCCACACCCTACGCCAGTCCCACCAAACCTAACACACTTTGGCTTCCGACTCACGCCCAACTTCCCAATGTCGCCAAGTTGCACCTACTTCCACCACCGTGTAATGACCCGTCCCTCCCCCCGATATTGTCCTCACTTAGCCACCGCGGTTATCCTAAGCAAAGGTGGGGTTTTCATCGGCACGCGCGGTAATCCAGCCAAGAACTTCCTCGGGAGGTCACCCATCCTCGGATTGCTCCCGCCCAGCACGCTTAATCGCATAGTTTTCGCCAACTTGAGCCAATTGGCTGAAAAGGCCTCCTGTTAGAAAGGACAAACCATTACCTATATTCCATTCCATCTATGAACCACCGCCGAAATCGGGCATTACAATACCACCACCTTAAATTGGAGTCGTCCTCGGCTCCGAATATGTATTCAAGCCTGCATCTCCGACGCCTCGCCCTTCATGAGAAGCACTGACCAATCCCGCCAGCAGACCTTCCCACCTCAGTGAACCGTCAGTCACTTCCGATACCATTTGTAATGACCCGTCCCTCCACCGGGATATTGTCCTCACTTAGCCACCGCGGTTATCCTAAGCTGGGTGGGGTTTTCAACGCATCGCTGCAGAATCCAAAGAAGAACTTCCGTGAGGTCACCCATCCCCGGATTGCTCCCGCCCGAGCACGCTTTAACCGGCAGAGTTTTCCGCCAACTCGAGCCACCAGCCGAAAAGGCCTCTGTTAGGAAAGGACAAACCATTACCTATATTCCATTCCATCGGGCGAACCACCGCCGAAACTCCAGTGATGGCAAATTGACCGATTCCAATGACCGCCCAAGCCACGCCTCGCAAGCACGCACACCTTGCGCCGGTCCCACCAGCAAGACGCCCGCTTCCTAAGTCACGCCCCACAAGCACGCACAGCTTTCCACACTCGCGCCTGGGCCCCACCATCTAGCACACTCCTGGGCCTAACTCACGCCTCGCAAGCACGCACACCTTGCGCTTGGCCCCACCCGGCCCAAAGACGCCTGGGCTTCCCAAGTCACGCCACAAGAACGCACAGCCTTTCCACACCGCGCCTGGGTCCCACCAGCAACACACCCGGGCCTCCCGACCACGCCAACTTCCCAACGCCGCCAAAGTCGCTACCCCACCAATCGTGCTAGCCTCCCGATTTGTGCAAACTACCAGAGGCAAGGATTCCAAATCCTATTTATAAAAGGTCATACAAGCCTCCTCAATTCTCTTTACTATTGTCATTGATAGTTTGTCACCATCTTATGCTTACCTCAGCAACAAAGCCCCCCTGCCCGAAGCAAGCAGGGACTTAATGTTAACGGTGGCTTTAAACAAGGGGTAAAATCAGAAACCCCATGACCTAGTGTTACCCGCAATACATTAACTAAGAGCATTTAACTCAGTGTAAGTAATTAATGGGGGTATTTTTTTCAAAATACCAGATTAGGTTTTCGGCTACGTAACCCTAATTCCAAAACCACTACGCACACCTGCGCAAGACCATGGCAACAATGCAAAACCAAGCCGCACATCGCGCACCATGGCAACAATGCCAAAACCAAGCCGCACATTGCGCACTATGGCAACAATGCCAAACCAAGCCGCACACTCGCGGCAATAATGCTAAACCAAGCCGCACACCGCGCACCATGGCAACAATGCCAAAACCAAGCCGCACATCGCGCACCATGGCAACAATGCCAAAACCAAGCAAAGACATCGCGCACCATGGCAACAATGCCAAACCAAGCCGCACATCAGGCACCATGGCAACAATGCTAAACCAAGCCGCACACACGCGTACCATGGCAACAATGCCAAAACCAAGCCGCACACTGCGCACCATGTCAACAATGCCAAACCAAGCCGCACATCTGCGCACCATGGCAACAATGCCAAACCAAGCCGCACACCGCGCACCATGGCAACAATGCCAAACCAAGCCGCATACTGCGCACCACGGCAACAATGCCAAACCAAGCCGCACACTGCGCACCATGGCAACAATGCCAAACCAAGCCGCACACTGCGCACCATGGCAACAATGCCAAAACCAAGCCGCACACCGCGCACCATGGCAACAATGCCAAACCAAGCCGCACACCGCGCACCATGGCAACCATACCAAACCAAGCCGCACATCACGCACCATGGCAACAACGCTAAAACCAAGGCACACACTGCGCACAAATGGCAGCGACGCCAAAACCAAACTACATATCGCACTCATTGGGAACCATGCCAAACTAAGCCGCTTATGCTATTGGCACATGCCAAATATAGCGCCCTAGGCTTGCAAAACGTGGAACTAGGTCAACATGGTCAGACGTGCCATTGGCACATACCAACACGTACCACAAGCCATATTTCCAAGCCGCCACGCCATTGGCACAGCCAAATATAGCGCCTAGGCTTGCAAACCGTGCAACTAGGCCAAAGTGGCCAGAGATGTGCCATATGCACATGCCAACATGCTCGGGCCGGGTAGCTTTTCCTAGCAAGGCCACAGCCCTAACGGCCACGATGCCATTGGAACATGCCAACATGCTCGCTGGTAGCTTTTCCTACTAAGGTCACTACCCTAACGGCCACGCATGCCATTGGCACATGCCAACATGCTCGGCTGGTAGCTTTTCCTCGCCAAGGCCACGGCGACGCATGCCATTGGCACATGCCAACATGCTCGCCGGGTAGCTTTTTCTTACCAAGGCCACGGCCCTAATGGCCACGCATGCCATTGGCACATGCCAACATGCTCGCCGTAGCTTTTCTTACCAAGGCCACGGCCCTAACGGCCACGCATGCCATTGGAACATGCCAACATGCTCGCCGGTAGCTTTTCTTACCAAGGCCACGGCCCTAACGGCCACGCATGCCATTGGCACATGCCAACATGCTCGCTGGTAGCTTTTCTTACCAAGGCCACGCCACCCTAACGCCCACGCATGCCATTGGCACATGCCAACATGCTCGCTGGTAGCTTTTCTTACCAAGGCCACGGCCCTAACGGCCACGCATCCCAAAAACACACGCTGGTAGCCTAACTTGCAAACCGTGCAACCTACCACCAAGGCATTCCACACATGCCATTGGCACATGCCAAACACACACGCTGGTAGCCTAACTTGCAAACCTGCAACCTACCACCAAGGCATTCCGCACATGCCATTGGCACATGCCAAACACACACGCTGGTAGCCTAACTCACAAACCGTGCAACCTACCACCAAGGCATTCCGCACATGCCATTAGCTCATGCCAAACACACACGCTGGTAGCCTAACTTGCAAACCGTGTAACCTACCACCAAGGCATTTCACACACGTCATTGGCACATGCCACATGCGCCCTAGCAGCACCACTTGCACTCAAGATGCAACCAACACTCGAGACATCAACACAACCGGGGATGCTTTCCAGATTTTTGTTTGGCGGACATTATTTGCAGATACACTACGCCACATTAAGAAAGCGTGAAAAGGAATAAAGCGGCCAAATAAATGAGGAAATAATGGTGAAAACGTTTTCACCCATTAACACCATGCGGTTACCACCTCCTCCCATTATTTCACCCTTTACTCTCTTCCTTCATGAGACCAGGTAATGCTTCAATCTCGACTTGTATAAATAGGTCTTACCTATTTCCACCAGACGACAAGTCTCTTTGGCCAGAGAAAAATACTACACTCGTAAAAGGCAACTTTGCAAGCTCTCCAAAAAAAGCTTTCATCTCTTGCAAGCTCCCTAAGCTTTCACTTTCTCGATACAAGTCGAGACACTACTCTCCCGTAACTATTCCGGTCTCAACACCTTTCTTTGCTTCCTCCCAAAACCAACCCTTCTCCTCCACTTTGTGACCGAAGCAAGTATGGAACGGCCATTTCTTGGTTTAGGTCTGACTTGTATAGATTGATCTCTCGAATCTATAAAGTGCTCACGTAAAGACATTTGTTTAGGTTTAAACCAGCTTTCCACTCACCTATCGAAGCCATCAAATCGCGTAAACGATTTTCACCCATAAACAGTAGTATAAGAAAATCTATTTTGAAGACAAATAATTTGTGATGATGGTGATGGAATGAAGTCGATCCTATATAAATATTTACGGAAATTGGGTCATTTGTCCAAATATTTTTAAAACATGGTTCTAATGGACGAGTAAAAGTTGGTATGGGTGAAATGAACAAAAAAAAAAATAGCAAGAATGAAACTGGATTCATCCTGGCTTAAACTTAAAAAAAGAGTGAAGATGAAACCGGATGCATCCTTATGTAAATTAAAAAAAAAAAAGTATTTGAAAATAGGTAAGATGTATGCTTACATCCCGACTATTTTTACATTCTCGTCCATTTAAACAAGATCAAATTTTACATGTTTTTCACCTAGAAATTATTGATTTTGGTGTTTTTAACCAATTTTGTGAAATATTTACCATCAGTGGTGCTAGGCGTACCGCTATTTTTGATAAAATTAAAACCATCTAGACATAAAAATTGGGGACCACCCCTTGGTGTTTTGCAGGGGGCCCTGCTTTGTGCGGGTGTTTGTGAGAGCACGAACTTGCATACGAGCTGGGTTGCACAGACGTGGACGCGAATACTACAAAATTCTTAAAAAACTAGGACGCGGACACGTATATACATATTTTATTTATATATACAATTATGTATTTATACAACAAAGTCAAGAGTTTCGATCCTAAAAATCAGAAAATAATGCTACATGTGTATAAATTTCAAAAGAAAATGAGAAATCGTTTTTTTATACACGTCGAAGGTCAAACAATCAATCACAATTAAACACATGGTACAATCAAAATGCATTTTTAGAACAACACATGCCCAACCAAAGATATATGTAATGTCATTTCCAATTACAAAACCCTAATAAAGACTTAAATGATTGATCTAAATGTTTGTCTTTCTTCATTTAGTTAATAATAATAAAAATAAAAAAAGAAGTTTAAATAAAAATGAAAAAAAAAAAGCTTTAAACTCGGGTCATCGGTGCTGCTCAGATAAGACGCGCTGCTGGGCGCGATATTGGCAAAGCGCCGACACCCATCGTGGTCGGGCTCAACGCGCGCCCCGTGTCCTGGACGCGAGCTTCCGACGCTGACATCGACTCAAAAACGGAGCGTCCGTGCAACCCAGCATACGAGTAACATCTTTCCACATGCACTTTGGGAATGATGGAGTCTGACTGACCAGTATACATATACAGTACGTACATGGAGAGGGATGGATGGATGAACATCATTTCTCACTTTGATCAGTGGATGTTTCTCCACATTTTCTGTATTTAAATTTTAATGCATTAACTCCGTCCTTCAACTTATTTGTCCACAGTCACACCCGACCAACTTTTCCTTTCCAATTTATGATCGTCACATCATTTCTCAGTTTATTTTGACTCGTTCTATTTGGCTTAGTTTTAAAATTTTTCTGGATAATTTAGGTCGGAGTCACTGGACTCGTCCTCCGATTTGATTACCGTCGGAACAGTAAATGGTTTAATAAACACTGCTACGTGTCATGATAAGAATTTCATCCTTCAGCTATTTATAGCTCCGTTCCAATTGCTGGGAAACGAGAAAGGTCACGAATTTTTTTTACAAAAATGTCTAGTTTCGGTACATATAGAATTTTCGGTCGTTATTATATCCGGAGGTCTCAAGAAGTACATAGAAACCGAAGAAATAATGACTAAGGCACGTACGTTCAACCACATATGGCATTGGAATTGTAGTCATCGACTTATATAGTGTTACAAACTTCTCATATCCAAAGCAATCTAATGACACCATATTTTTATGAAGTTCTCACACATACTCTGTTTTCTTTTGGTTCAAAATTGGCATGCATTAAGCCAAGGCAGCAAATAAACGCATGGCATTTTTTTTCTCTAATTCTGGTTGTACATAATGACTATCCAATTCCGACTTTCATATGCTTTAGTTTATTTTGTATTTTATTTTATGGTTTTCGGATTCAAAGCACAAATTTATCGTAAATGAGATGTTCGAGGGAATTGAGATAAAGTATATTGGAAGTGATCATGTTACGATTATTCAATTGAAATTTGATCCCAAGATTAAATTCTTATCACGATATAGTGTATGAAACAAGGAAGATCTACAGTCTTGTGACAACTTTTTGGGTATTTTATTCACGAACAGAAGGTGCAATGGAGTAGTAGATGTTCTGGCTAAAGAAGTAAGGAAAAGAGAAATCCATAAACAACAATAAATTCAAATGTCAGTATTCCCCATTCTTCTGATTGCTATCATGAGATAACACTTTGGTCAATCCTATGTATCCACAATTTTTGTTTTAATCTAATAACGAGATAAATAAGAATTAGATTAGTAGAATGAAATTCAAACAAAGTTTAGAAGAAAAAAAAGGTCTTTATAAGACAACAACGAAGCCTAATAACAAAAACGTTGGAGTGACAGAAGCCCTGACTTATCTAAGCAACAACAAATTAAAAATGTTGGGGCTGAATTACAAAGGTGGTCAAACAATAAATGTTGACCCCGTTTTTTCCAATAAAATAAACCTTTTTCCTCTTTCTTATTTTTTTAATCTATTTTGAAGAATGTAAATCGCTTAATGGAGTTTAATGGAGGAATCAAGGATAATAGCCAGCTGGAATAGTTAGTTTTATTAGCTGGAATAGTTAGTTTTATTTGGTTTCTTGACCTTACCCCTTTTCTTTTTTCTTTGCTTTTCTTGAATTCCTTTGGAAAATTTTGTAAAAGGTAAATTGGTAGTTATCTTTGTTTTCTTTCCTTTTCTTGGATTCCTTTGGAAAATGTTGTGAAGGGTAAATTGGTAGTTAACATTAAATTAACTTGGGATGATGGTAAAATTAGCTGCGAATCCAGAAATAGACTGAATGCTTTAACACATTTGCAGTGTAGCTCTTTAGAGGTTTTTTTTTTTTTTTTCTCCGGAAAAGAGGCGAACCTCAGATATATTGCAAACGCTGATTTTGGAAATTGGAAACCTTACAACAGATTTTCAAGATCATATTACATTCATTAACTCTATTGTATCTCCACCAGTTCTTGAAAATTTCAATCCTTACAAACATTAGTACCATTTCAAAGTTCCCAGAGAGCCAAGGAACACCAACATGCACAAATCGATTTTGAAACAAAATTAATATGAATCACCGAACAAAGCAAAGGATCGGATCAGTCCAACCAGATATTATCAAGAACATGTACATTCAAGTATCATGAACTAAGGTTTTAAAATACCAAAGATTTACGTAAATTAAAGTAATGTGAATCAAAGTAACATGAGTCTTCCGAATAGGTCTTCAAAGTCCAATCGTAATGAATCGAACCAAATCGCTTTTGGATTCTTGCAGCGCTTTGGTGATTGAAAAACTTGTTGATGATCTGGTATAAGCATCGTTGTTGTCTTAGTTTCCCTGGATATATCTGATGATGCTCTTGATGCTGCTGGATTTGATTTTACACCATAAAGAAACATTATCATCCTCTTCAGCAAGTCTTCAACTGAATGAAGAATAACAAACAAAAAAGATCTAAACCACGAATACCAAAACAAAGAAAAAAGTTAAAAATTCTTGTATTTGTTCCTGATTTCAAAACAAGGGAAAAGTCCTTGAATAAATCAGAAGAAGAAAACAAGGAAAGGACCAAAACCTAAAAACATAAGTATTTTGAATCTAAAATCAATCTGATTCAAACCTAGGAACTGAAAGAAATTGCAGGGAAAAAAAACGAAATATAAAATATTAAATTAAGGGTCGATTGAGCTTCCCTACTCGAGATCTTCTCTAATGGAGCCAATCTAAGCAGAGGGAAGGCTCTGGTTGCTAAGGTTTACCAAAGTTCAGAGAGAAAAGAGTTTTCTGACAGAGAGAGAGAAAGCCTTTTAGCTCTTTAGAGCATCCACAATGGAAGACCATAATTAAAAATTTGGTTCACAGACCTACCACAGTGGAACGGAGTAAAGATTAAAAACTTGAGTAAACCAAATATCAGACTGTATTTGGTCTGAAATCGGGACCAAAACTATATTTGGTCGAGCGCAAGTTTAAAGTACGTTCGATAGCAGCCGCATATATAACCTACGTTTGATGTGAGGCGGATATATAATTCTCTTGCGATTAGTGAGGCGTAAATTTAAGGTATGTTTGATTGAGGCAGGTCTATAAAGTGTGCCTGATGGTGAGAGTGTGTAGCGGGGCGCTCTTATAAAGTGTGCCTGATGGATAGTGTTATGGTGTAGGCAAAAAAAAAAAAACGATGTTTATACCTCCGCCCCACAACAGACGAACCTTATATATGCGCTCGACCAAATTTTCTCCTCTACCGTAGCGTAGCACCATGGACTAAACCAATTTTTTTTTAGTTTTTTTTTGGTTTTTTCTCTTTGGTTATGCACGCACCATTGCAGTTGCTCTTAGAGTTTGGAATCACCAAAATCACCACCTAACTTGGGTACCCAAAATTTTGCCACAAATCAGACTGCCGTATATTTATCCTAGCGTTTTTAGGGGCCACTCGAAAGGAATTAGGAGCCAACAATAAAACAAAATAGGGTCACCCAAACCTAAATTGAGTTCACCCCTTATCAATAATTTTTGTAATGGCAAAATTGCCCTCAAATAATCCAAGGATAACTATACATTTAGCTAATGTTAGCGAGAATAATTTTTTTTTTTTTTTTTTTTTTTTGCAAAAGAAGAACATAATCGGTAGATAAAAATCTATTTTACCTCACCGATTATAAATCATTTTTCTTAAGAAATGATGAACATCAACTCCGAATTGGTAGATAAAATGATTGTTATCTACCGATTATTCTTGATTCAAAAATTCAATTTTTTTGTATTAAAATTAAACACAATCAGATAATGAACACAATTTACTACCAATTATGGTAGTACCAAAATTCGAAAATTGAAGAATTTTTTTCAAAACTCGATTGGGGCCAGATATAATCTAAGTTTAATTAACTTAAAATACTACCGATATGGTAATTCTCATTTGAAAATTCCACTATATAATCGAAGTTAAGTTCACTTACCTTACTACCGATTATGGTAGTAACAAAATTCGAAATTGAAGAATTTTTTTCAAAACTCGTTTTGGGGCCAAAGATATAATCGAAAGTTTAATTAACTTAAAATACTACCGAATATGGTAATTCTCATTTCAAAATGCCACTATATAATCGGAAGTTAAGTTCACTTACCTTGCTACCGATTATGGTAGTACCAAAATTCGAAAATTGAAGAATTTTTTTTCAAAAACTCGTTTTGGGGCCGCATATAATCGGAAGTTTAATTAACTTAAAATACTACCGAATATGGTAATTCTCATTTAAAAATGCCACTATATAATCGGAAGTTAACTCCCGAATGTATATTTCCTAACCTTCTAAAATGGCCCTTGGAACCACCTAGAGCCATGGCATGGTAGGTTCTCCACAATAATATTCAAGATATGTCATTTGAATAAACTCTCGAATATACGTGGCCCAAAAATCGAATTTTGGAAAAACAAAGATTTTTCAAATTGTGAACTTGTAATAATCGAGGTAAATTTAGTTAACTAAATCTCCGATTATTGAGTGGCTCAACAATCTAAACCTGCCAAAATCCTTAGGTTTTGGCATTTTGAAACGACCATAATCCTTGGTATTTCCAATTACCGTGTCTCTACATCAATATATCTCAAGTCCAAAATTCTTTTAAGGTACCGATATATATCCATTTTGTTCACAGAAGATATGACCAAAAATATTCTAAGTTAACCTATAATTCTATCTCCCCTGACATCCGTCGATGTTCTTGATAAATGAAGAACATGACTACATTCGGGAGTTTAAAATCATAAATATCTTCCTAACTGGAAAACAAAAAAACCCTAGAGAGAAAAAAATGAAACAAAATTCATTCAATATCGTATCTCGAAGCATGTTTATTTAGTCCGCCAATGCATTCGGAGGATAAAAATAATATAGTATCTCTCGATTATCTTAGGGCAATTTTGCCATTAAGAAATATGCGAGATAAGAGGTAACTCACTTTAGGTTTGGGTGACCCAATTTTGATTTATTGTTGGCCCTTAAATCCTTTTGAGTGGTCCCTAAAAACGCTAGGATATTTATTTCCACATGTACATATATTTTTATTTGCAAATTTGTTACTCACTCTATTCTCTCACCAAACTGCATTTTTGGTTACTTTAAAATATTTAATCACGAGCAACGGTGATAAACAAAATGTATTGTGTTTCTTTTGACCTTTAAACTTACTACACTTACTTGACCTGGACGGACATAAATTTTTTGACTAGACGGTATCATGGGGGCTGATTCTTTTGCCAACCTCGTTTGGATTTTAGCAAAATTATGGCAAACTAGCAAAAAAAATGGAACGGTAATATTTGTCAGTGATTACAAGAGTATATTTGTAGTTTTTTTTTTGGGATATTTTGACTTTAGGTCACATAAAAGTGACCAGAGTTGCGTTTGGGTCACACCAAAATTTTAATTAGAGTTTGGATCACGAAACCGTCATTGACCGTCTTGACCGTTATTTATTTTTGAAAATTAATTTTATTTATCAAACTCTGTTAGTTGGGGTTAACACAACCATCACCATCTTCACCTCCGGTATAACCAGCTCCGCCTCATTCAGCTCCGCCAAATCAAAATTAACCCATTCTTCCTGCTCTTTCGCTCTTCCCATTCTCCGCACATTTAGACCGCACTACTCCACTGCATCTAAATGAACACCCACAACCAGATTTCGCACCACCAGTTTCTATTTCATCTGCTTTACAAATTACAACTAAGACCACCACTCTTTACAATCTTCTTACCTGTATCTTCATGCGAATACCCAGATCTCATTAATCTCGAACCCATTATTTTTGTTTCCTCAACCAAACTTCTCTTGTTTCTATTTCCAAGCATTTAAATCAATTTCCTCAAATTCATTTCTGCAAACCCTAATTTCATCATTATTCAACACTGATTAATGCTTTCTTCATAAACTTGCTCTTAGAACTAAATTCATCGAACCCCATCTCCCGATCCTTTACAAACCCTAAATTGCGACTAATCTTCACCAATTCTTCCATTCATCCTCAATCGACATCAAGAAAAACATTGAACAACAACCCTATCCTAACACCATCGGGCTTCTTCCAACTCGTAATCAAACACAAACAGATCCTGCTTCTTCCAACTCTTTTAAAACCCCTTCTTCTTCACCAGATTCTCCGATTCCTTCTCGAGCAAAACAAACAAAACCATACTCAAATTTCGCAAAATTTCTCAAACGCGATCCGTGTTCTTCCAAGTCTCTCAAAAACAAAATCGGAATACAACTTTTTCTCGATCTCTGCTTGATACCTAGTCAATAGAACTACCATTTGCAAATCATATGCATTCACCGCCCTTTATCTCGCTTCTAAGCCTAGACATGAATAAAAGAGAAATAGTTACAGAAAGGAGAAACGATTTGAAGAGAATGATTTAGGTTTAGGTGGATTGTGTGTTTATCTCCGCCCTTTGTTCATGGACTTAATCACACGTGTGGCAAACAGAAACTAAGGCGAGTTAGTAAATAAATTGTGAAAAGTTAATTTTATTTTCTCATTTCAAATTTTAACTGGTTTCTTAATGGTCAACCAGGGTCTCGTGACCCAAACTCTAATTAAAATTTTGGCATGACCCAAACGCAACTCTGGTCACTTTTATGTGACCTAAAGTCAAAACATCCCTTTTTTTTTTTCAATTTTCTAGTAAAAAAAGGTTTCATCAGTAAACTTGTAATTTTCAGCTTATAGTATGTAAAAAACATGTTGTCGAATATAAAATTGATAAGGTCCTTAGTCCCATCACCTAATCTAAGGTTAAGTAAGTGGGGTGTTTAAAGGGCTCATGGGCACCCCTTAATTCATAGACCGGTTTTTTAGACCGTTTTTTGGGATAAGTTCTACCCATGGGTTCTTATTAGTGGTGTGCATACATTCCGGAACAGCGGATTTTATCCGCAACTGTCCGTAAAATTGCGGGTGAAAACCAATCCGCAAGAGTCTATGGGCCGGTCACGGATGAATTCTCAAATCCGCAAGGTTTAGCGGTTTGGTTGCGGTTGGTTTTATAAATCCGCGGATTTATCCGCACCGTAATCTATGAGACAGATAGTATGGTTAGTTAACTTCTTGTGGCGAACACGAAATGTCGATTAATTAAAATTGCTTTTGATTTTCCTAAATATATTTATAGTTTCATTTTTAGAAGTGTTTCTCGGAACAATTTCTTTCATCGATCTCATTTCGAAGAATAATAAACTCCTTGGAAGTTTCTCTTCCATTATCAACCATTGAGATACCTTCACCACTTAACTACCTTAGTCGCCTTCTCTCGCCAAACCACTTTCTTAAATGATTTTCATTTTCATTTCAAAGTTGTTCTTCTTCTTTATGATAAGAAAATTCATGAAAATTAACATTAGTAATTCGACTGAAGATACACTTGTAGGGTTGCAACCAATTTCGGATGCATTTGTTAGTAATATCATTGCAAGTACTACTACTGCATGCTTTACTTACTTTTTTTTTTTTTACTAAATCCGCGGTTAATCGGCATCCGGTCCGTACAATCCGCTGATCCGCAGAGGTCAAATCCGAGGGTGATTGAGCCGTTCACGGTTCAATTTTCCAAATCATAATTTTGACGGTTTGGTTACGGTGACCCCTAATCCGCAACTATCCGTCCGTTGCACACCCTAGTTCTTATCAGTGGTATCAGAGCCAACCATCATGCCCCAAGCCCGCTCCACCGAAGGAAGCCCTATAGGATGGATTAAGGTGGGTGGTAGGTGGGTTAAGCCATCGTACACTATGTATGGGCATAGTGTCTACCCATTGAATACTAGTAGGTGGGTTAAGCCATCGGGTCAGTGTCGATAGAGTGATGATGTCTATGGGCATAGTGTTTAGCCAACGTGGACGTTGGTTTGGAAGCGTGATGGAATGATAAGGTCCTTAGTCCCACATGGGCCACATCACCTAATTCAAGGTTAAGTGGGGTGTTTAAAGGGCTCATAGGCACCCTTAACTCATAGACCGGTTTCTGGGATAAGTTCTACCCATGGGTTCTTATCAAAAACACACAAAAGAAGAATAAACAATCCTATTTTTGAGCATATATGATCAAGAAGCTTCAAATCAAATTCCGGTTTGCATAAAATGAATAATCCAATTCTCATGTGATTTTCGTGTATAATTCCATTATATCGTTTGAGAACACGAATTTCATTTCAAAAAGTTGAAATATCTGAAAAGTTGAGATGAATTATGTTGAATTGTGCATTTTATTATACCAATCAACTTCTTTCTATGAAACTACACTGAAATGTATGTTGACACTCGACACTTTACGATCTCAACTATAGGTCCAAATCCAATGTGGTGTCTCCATACTGTAAGTCATTCTACATCTAACTCATTTGAGCAGTGGCGAATACAACATACAACAAGGGTGTGCAATTGCTACCCTCCCCAATGAGCTTCCAAGCCTAAATTTTTAAGCCTAAAATTCTCGCCAAGCCTAATCTTACTTTCTTGCTGCCCCTAACAAGATTTTAATTCCCCATACTCTTGTTATGGCTTCGCCGCTGCATTTGAGGCTATTTAAATTGGATATTGAACCGAGTCATCGGTGGCTGAACTAGGTTTTAGGAATAATGAGAAATTGACCAAATTCGTGAGATATTGACTGGGGATAACGGAAGTGGATGGAAAAGTGTAAACAGGCCTATATTTGAAAAGTTTTAAAAAACAGGCATATATTTGAAAACGAGGTTTCAAACAGGCCTATATTGCTCAATTTTTCTTGATTTTTATGAATCCAATCCACTAAACACTAAAAATAAGAGGATTAAACGGGAAATTTATGATTAAAAAAATGAAGGTTAAATTTGAGATTTTAGGGGGAGGCTAAAGGCAGGTTTAACTCACCGCTGGTTCTGCCACTACGAGTGATGTTTCAATTGGTAGTTCAATAAGACACTTTATAATAAAATTTTTAAATTCTAGTAACATGTTTGGATATCCGAAACATAAATCAGAGAAAAAAATATTTTTCTTCACAAAACCAAAACCAATTTTCAAATAAAATTGTAAATTGGGCAAGGTACGTAACGCCAAAATTGTACGGGGTATTTGAATGTTGTGGAGCCCGTCAACCAGGAACTTTATGTGAGACTCTGGGTGCCGGTTAGAGGTGTAAATTGGGACGGCCAAAGACGTTTATGACACAAAGACAAAGACATTAAAATTGAAAGCAAAGACGTGACCGGCCCAGCACGGGCACAACACGTTTGTTTAATGTGCCGTGTTGTGCCAGACAAAATAGGCACACGGCCCAGCACAGCACGCGACACGTGTTAGCACACGACCCAGCCCAGCCTCCACGCGAAGAAAGCACGCCACGTCATGCGTAAATACTACACAATACATCACATTTGATGCATATTTCACAAAAAAAATCATTGTTTTAGCCAATTTCTGACATTTTATCTTCGGTATGCTAATTTATTTCTATAATAATACATGTACTAACTAAAATATCTCAAAAATATTTATTTTGGAGAACATAAAATAAGTGTGCTAGCACAGCACAACACGTTTATTTTTCTGGCACAATGACAAGACGGCACGCCATTTAGCACAAGACAAAGACAAGACGTCAATCTCGGATGGCCCAGCCCGGACGCAGCACGCTAAGCACGTGACTTTGGGCTGGGCTGTGCCGGCGCAAGACGTTTACACCTTTAGTGCCGGTAATGTTTTGGCACTGTTTAGTGAACCTCATGCTTAACTGGGGCGCTAAGTTTTAAGTGGAGAGTTTTTGAATACAGTTAGGCATAGGTCCCGTACCCTCCTCGTAAGAGTGGCCTAGAAAATGATGGACCATGGCACCCCTGCCGGTAAACTGTGACAAGCCTTGTCCAACTCACTAAACCGTAGTGTTCTAATTTCTCAAGATGAAAATGCTTAACATTTTAGTTTGTTGTTTAAGTGAACCTGTCACGCTTTTGTTCTCGTTTAAATGGTGGGAAATTTTGTATGTACTAGAAATGCAATGAATTAATTAATGTGAGAAAATGACAAAGAAGCCTCCAAAGTCTAGAGTGGACTGTTTGCACTATAAATGATCGAAAATGATTGAACCCTCACCCCGTTTTCTTACTTCAGTTGGCAGGCCAGTAAGGCATTTTAAAAGTGAAAATTTAAAACTCTACAAACGCCGTCGAGCAATTATATTCCATCAAAAATTAATGTTAGTTCTCTTTTTTTTTTTTTTGTCGGGGAATGCTAAGAAAGCAAGTATTAAGAATGAAGATGTTTGGGGAAATTGGATTTAGTTTATAGGCAATGGAGGTTGGTGTTGAAGCCTGGATTATAGGACACGGGTTTTTTGAGAGTCCAAAATTGTATGGAACTTTAAAACCGTTTGTAGATAGATAGGTCGGTGGAGAGCTTGAGATGAACTCAAACTTGAGCAGTCTGTGGAATTGGGATAACCAATTCTAGTCAATAATAAGAGTTTTGTTAACTCTTAATTATTCCTTACCTATGTGTACATAAATAACCTAGTAGAGAACCTTGAAAAAACACACCAAAAATTCTTCTTTCTCGGTTTATATGTTTTCTCCCGTACCATAATATATAAATCTCTTATTTTTCCGGATGATTCAACCTCGTTAAATTGTTGTCCCGTTTCTTTTCTAGTTCGTGTTCTTTGTAATGTTTAGAATACCATTGTGTATTCCTAATATTGCAAATCGCTTCCACTGGGTTTTACCGCAACAATTGGAATCAAGAACTCGGGTTACGTTCTTGGATTTTTAGGTATTCATAATATTGCAGTCGAGGTATTTTTTCTGAGGTTATTTGAGGTAATTCTAATCTCATCAAACTTTAGTTTTTTTTATCTATATTTGGTTATTTGTGAACAATGGTTGAACCAGAAAAACCAGTTGCATGCCTAGTGAATAGGTGACTATAACTCAGCAATTGCAGGGCCGGCCCTGAGGCAAAGCATCCGAAGTTGTGCTTTGGGCAACAGAATATTAAGGGTAGCAAACAAACTTTTTCTTTTGCGGCCTCGCGGGTTTGTTAGTAGTCAATTATGGGAAATCCATTGAACATAGTCACGAAAGTCAACAGACTTTCAGTTAATTTATAGGTATTTACGTAATATTGGTCTTTCTCAAATGGAATATTAAATATCGAATGGGGCCAGCAAAATATTTACCCTAGGTCCCTAGTTAGTAGTTAATTAGAACAAAGGGGAAAAAAACTAAAAAAGATTTAGGGCATTATTATTCCAATCATTAATTCACTTATCCAATCTTGACATTGCTGAAATGAATTAGCACACAAATTGAATCGTTACTTATATAGGTACCTGGTCTTTTCGAAATGCATTCTCTAGTTTATATTTCTTTCTTCTTCTTTCGGTTGTAATTTTATATGGACACAACTCTATGGTGCTACCAAAGATTGTTAAGTTTGATTGTCTGACCTATGATCAAACAAACAATCGAAGTTGAAATATACGACAATAGTGAAGCCACTTCAATGAATAAGAGTAATGTAAATGTCGATGACGCACATAATCACAGCCTACATAGGGGCATCAATTTATAGATTGGCTTGGGGGCATCGAAATCCCAGGACCGGCCCTGAGCAATTGGTTGAATAAAAACATTATATCGGATATGATAGTTGGTTTTAAAGCCATAATACACCCAGATTGTGAACTTTACAAATTATTAGTAGGAGATATAGGTCTACCATATCTCTACCCCTATCTCAACCAAACGTGCCCAAACTAGAGCTATCCTTACTCGAGATGGGTATTCAGTTTGCTACTACAAGCAGGGATTCATCAGATGACATTCAAACCAAATTTGGAAGAAAAGAGGGTTTAACTGAAACCAAAATGTCATGAACGTAATGAAAGTTGAATTCTACAAAGTCTAAGCAGTAACAAAATCATATTTATTAAGGTGAAATCGATAGATGGTCAAATGAACCCATTATTGACCCTTGTAAAGGCCTCAAATTAAATTGTGATGCGTGATTAGAACATCAAACTATAATATTTCCACATGGATCTCGTAAAGTTAAGACATTTCTTAAGACCCGTGCTCTGAAATTCATGTTTACAATAATCTTTTACAGATGCATACCAAAAGAATATCGAAAGACACAACTAATGAACCTCAACATACCTGAAATATAAATTGCCACCACATTTAGCAAAATTCCCTTTGTAATTTGTCCATAGAAAGATTTGGTATCACGAACAACTTTACCCAACAAAATCCACCCTTGTAGTTGCAGCACTAAGAGCATTTGATTCAAATCCCAAAAAACCATGAGCAAGAAGCATGGATATTTAATTAGAGAGGATCTCAGAGTACACACTATAACCCTTCAACAGATGCAGCTCAAAACCACTACGCTCCCACTCAACAGCGAAAGTACATACATGTCTGTAAGTGTAACCTCAGCTAAAAACATTTACCTAGTCATACTAATATCTCTATAGTGCCGTGTAAATATACATGACCTTGGAAACAGAACTAATTCAGGGAAAAAATAATGGGCAGATATCTGCATAAAAATTTTAAGGTATAAAAAATTATACAACATTCAAAACTTATCTTCACATTACTGCACTAAAGTACTTATGCAATAACGGTGATTGACAAGCATTACCACTTGGCCTTTCTAATCAGAGTTTCTACCAAGCACCAAAGTATTTATGCAATAACGGTAGGAGACATTTAGAAATTCAACAAAGTACAAGATCTTGTCTTCTAATCTAAGATTTGGCACGTTCCAAATCTGAAACTCTATCTGATCTTGAATCAAAATCAACAGAAATGTTGTGAGACAGCCCAGGGTGTTATCTTCGAGTAAAGGGTTAATTTGGTTGTAAATTTCATACAGCTTGCCAAGCCATCAATTGGTATCGTGGCTTACTAGAATCCATGAACGCAGAACGCCAAGAAGTGCTGCGCAACAACTATAAGTAGATAGAATTCAAAATATAGTGCAAGTGGATAGATTACAGGCTCTGGTATGATCCAGTTGCACTGTTACAAACATATCAGTGTTTGAGTTGCCGGGTAATTAGTAGGAGTGAATGAGTGATTGACAAATAGAACTGATACAACAAAAAAAATATGCAGGGAAATATCGATTCAAGCATAACTAGCAATGAGATACAGATTCTATCAAGCACCAAAATATCATCAAAAACTAACAACAATTAAAGATGAAGCAAATCCAAAGCGAACACTTGTAATAGCCAATAAGACCGGCAATGAAAATCTACACTAGCAACTGATATATAAGCTCTGAACTGATCTTTCTTTATTCACAAGAGAAAGTAACAAAAATACATACAGCAGTACAAGAATCAAAAATGAAAACACCCTGAATTTTTTTCTTAAATAAAACCAATTGGAAACCGTGAGAAACTTACAAAATCTCTAATTCAGTGATTACCAGTATAACCAATCCCAATCCCAATCCCAAGTGATGTTGTGTTTCTCCCATCAATGAGAGCCTGGAGATGCCAAGACTTATTAGGTGAAATCTCACATCAGAAATGAGACAAGCATAGAAAAATCAAAACCATGAATGTCAATAGAGGGCTAAGATCAAGAATGAAAATACCGAACACCAACAAAATTCTTTTACAGATCTTACCTAATTCTGCAACCTCATATGGATTAGAAGGGAACTAACAATTTATATTTGAGAGGATAAGTCATTATGACTTTAATTTCAAGGATCTGTGTCTTCTCTCTTCTCTTTGATCTCCACCAAGCTGTGTGTAACGGTTCTCGTTCCCACATCATACCCTTCATCTGATTTTGGAAACGGCAAGAAGAACTACTCCGACTACTGGTTTTTCCGCCTCACTCATACACTGCCAGCCTCCACTCTCACACTAAACATCTACCAAAAATATTAGGGCTTTGGATCAGTTATAAGGAAAGTGTGTGATTTACCAGAATAACCCTTACTAAACAGGATATTTCTGTTGTACCTAGTCAGTGATTAGGTAAGATCTGCATTTATCTTAATTGTACCAACTGCAGAATTTGAGCTTGCGGCATTGCAGTAACTACTGTATAGGAGAGGACTTTTACTGATGCAAGGAGCCTTTTCTTCAAATATCATCTTGTTTCTGGCTTTCCACCAGCACCATAAGATACAAGCAAACGAGCCAAAAGAATTGCCCCCATCTTCAATATTTAAGAAGCTTATTATTAGAAGGTCTTGTATAGATAAATCTGGCTGACCCTCTACTCTAAGAAAAAGGTGAGAAGCACATAAGAGACCTTGAGTGATATGACATTGCAGAGATGATTTATAGTTTCATCGCACCACCCACGAAGCTGGCAGACCATTTTAAGCATTCTCCATTTAAAGGACTTTATGAGGCATATTTTTCAGACCCAAAAATTTCTTCCATTCAAATCAAGGACTTTTAGGGTGCCTAGTTTTTAGAAACGTTATTCAATTAGGTTGCAGTTTTCAGTTTGTTCATAGTCGTAAGTGCCTTTCTGGACTTTTAGGGTGCCTAGTAATACTCAAGTACTACTGATTATATCCACAACCTATCTATTAGAGTTCTCTCACAAAACTCCTCTAAACCCAACAACTCTAAACCTAGTAGAAATTAAAATATCAATTACATAGAATATTCGGTTAGCCATGAGCAAGAGCTGCAAGCCTGCACTTACATCAGGAGGCTGTAATATTGATTCAATACGGGGAAAAAATGTTAATCTTCTGATGGTGCTTTGAAACAATCGGCCGCAATGGTTTTCTGTTGCAATGATGCTGGAATCCATTATTGCTTACATTTTAATGTTTATTGAAACTTAAACAAGGGAAGTCATACTTAAATTCATAATTTTATACACCTAGCGGCATGTTAAGTTATGTAACATACAATCGCAAGCCAACAAGTCACAATTAACAACCTAAAAAAGTCATACATGTTACTAACTGAACGGGCATTTCACTTACAAACTGAAAGGACAACATTTTTTTAGTTACTCTAAAGACAGTAGAAACTAAAAACTTCAATTCAACACGAATACAGATCAACACTAATAGAGAGTAGAAAGGATTTTGTCACCAGTTTGAGTTACAACACTGAGAGGTTGACTGACTTAATCGATGGAGCTACTGGTTCGCATGGCTTAAATAAGGAATCTTAATTCCGCTAAATTAAATCTATCTATTTTGGCTCAACATTTTGCATTTCTTAAAGTATTTCCAGCTAGCTGTAATTTAATAATAGATAATGAAGTAACTTAGTAAACAGTACTGACCTGCACGGTTGAGACTTGCAAATCATTAGCCGTGAGCAAGAGCTGCAAGCTTGCACTTATATCAGAAGACTGGAACATTGCAAGTTAATCTTTTGACAGGAAAAATCAATACAAGAAAACATTGTGGTTGCGGATGGTGCTTAAAAGCAAAGGCATGTGCTCAAAGTAACATACATTTTAGTACGCAATTAAACATGCATTTCACATACAAACTGAATTCAGATAGAGAATAATGAAGATGGGCTATAACAACATTTTTTTAGTTACTCAAAGGACAGTAGTAGAAACTAAGAACTTCAATTTCAACACTAATGGTAATATATCTACATCTAACTGTATAGTCTTTCCTGGATTTATATAGAGATATAGAGGAATTATGTCCACAATCAAATAGAAGTAACCAAATGAACCTATTGAGAGACCAAAGAACAAGCCACAGATGCAAATAACAATTTAAATTAATCTGAAATTTACATATAAAAAGTAGCAGAAGACTAGCTAGCTAAGATGGATTAAGTAATATAAATTCAGATTTATGCCATAGGAAACACTTTATGCTGAAAAAGCCTGTCTAGAACCAACTGAAGAGTCTTGGTACAACACCAAAGCCTAACGAACAAGCACAAGCTGATTCCACGGATCATCTCGAAACGAATTTTAGAACTCACAGGTTTACAACAACAATAGATCATGGTTTTCTGAGAGGAAAAGTCATTGTGAGGGTCATCGGTCATGAATTTGATGTTTCTGTTTCTGGAACATGATGAAGAAGAAGAAAGAACATGAGAGAGATTCTAGGGTTAGGGTTTGGTTTAGGAGGCGGCGGAAAAGAATTGAGGACAACTAGCTCCACTTATAAGGCTTAGAGTGCAGTTTAGGGAAAAATTGTCATCGTTGATTAACTTTTGTCATTTTGAGTTAATCAAGTAGAAAAAGCTATTTCCAACAGAGCTCTCGTGTCTTTTGAGGAATGAATTGTGCAGAATGCATTTGATATTGTGTTGTTGAGGAATCACACCATGAGAGAGAAAGAGCGATGACATGGCAGCGATTTTTCCAAGCGATTTTTTAGGTTTTTTTCTCTTCGTGCAGCCATGGCGGAGGGGATTTCTTCTCAGCAGATTTCGTCTCATCCTCTGAATAATAGTGAGATTTCGTCAAGTATTCCAGCAATTAATCATGTTTCAAAGGATTTCCCCCCTTTGATTTCTTCTACTGCTGGTGGTGGTTCACCCAATCGGTTGATAATCCCTGGCTCAGATCCGCGTCAATCTTCCATGGGTATGAGCTATGTAAACTGTTTAAACAACAACAATCAAACACCCTCTGGATAATCCCTGTCGATTCCAGTTTTTTTTTTTTTGGATTGTTTGGTTTCCTTTCATTTACGATGAAATCTGGATGTTGGTTTTCAATCTGTTGTGATTTCTTAATCCATATTAACTAGTCTCAATTTGTTTGTTGTGAGAGTCGGTGGATGACCATGAATGTGCACCAGGAGTGCTGTTTCAGTTTTTGTGTCTCTAGTCTAGTCATATATACACAGCCTCCTACTGCAACCTAAGCCACAAATCTAGTTCAACAATGAATTTATTTTGAACTTTCATGCCAATAAGCATGGCATCGGAACCAAATTTAATCAACACGGCTGCTTAGAAAAAGTAATATTATGGCTCCCCTCTGACTCATCCGAAACATTACAAACTTGACCCAGGACTAAGAATTGACAATGATGTCACTAGCTATCGTATGAACATATGCGGCCCACAGAAAAGCCATGTCAATGCACTAGCCAATGAGGACTTCTACTGATGCAAGGAGCCTTTTCTTCAAATACCACCAGCACCATAAGATGCAAGCAAATGAGCCAAAAGAATTGCCCCCATCTTTAATATTTAAGATACTGATGGTGCTTAGAAACAATCGGCCGCAATGATGTTGGGATCTATTGTTGCTTACTGAGTATAAACGTTTTAATGTTTATTGAAGTTATAGATAAACTAAGAACTTCAAGTTCAAAACGAAAGATAGAGAGTAAAGAGGATTTGGTCCAACTGACCAACTTGAGTTGCAACACTAAGGGCTAGACTGACTAGTCTGAGTTACACTTAATCGATGGAGCCAAAGATTCACATGGCTTAAATTGAGCATCATAATTCTGCTAAAGTAAATCTATATTGGCTTATCATTTTGCATTTCTTGAAGAAATTCCAGCTACCTGGAATTAGGTAATTGATAATGAAGAAACTTAGTGAGTAATGAACTGCAGGGTTGCATTGGACTTGCAAATCATAAAGTGAGAACCTCCACACACGAAAAAAAAAATTGTATAAAGCCACCGTTTGCAACCCTATTCCTCCTGAAATATAAATGAACAGGAGTTAGGCTAACTCCATCTTGAGGAACCAACTTTTGAGATCATCATTTTGCTTAGTCAATGGAGAAACCAACTTTTGAGGACCTTCAGTAAACCCATCTTCACAAATACCCGCATTATCTTGGGCATAACCCATACACATATTAGCACCATCATAAGCGTGTACTTTAAAATTTGAAATAGCATCTTGAATATAATCAACAGATTCTGAATACAAATCTAAACATTGCTTTAGATACATGGTCATAGTCAGAACTAGAAGATATAAAGATAAAAGAGAATTCTATTATTGAATAAGATATTTTACATTGAGAACCCATAGGGTATATATATAGCGATACCGTAACTTGGTATGCAAGAATAATGCTTGTAAATCAATTCATACTAAATATATCAAATACTAAATATAACCCTAAATACTAAAACTTTCCATATAATTTATTATTACGAATCCTATACTCTAACACCTCCCTCAATCTCATGGGGATTGAAAATCACATGAGATTGGCCATGAAAGTTGTTGATGAAGTGCGGTGCCAATAAACGTCCAAGAAGCATAAGAAGAAAGCGCGTGACATAAGAAAAATTTACCGATTAGGAGAACCGCCAAAAACAGCGAAATTCACAAAAGCGTCGATGGATTCAAAATAGGGATTTGAGAAGAATAAAGCGACAAAGAGAGAAAAGAGATGATTAGGAGAATAAAATAGAAAAGTTGACGAAGAATAGTGCGTTGACGAAGAACGACAGTAGAGAAAAGAGATGATTAAGAGAATAAAATAGAAAAGTTGACGAAGAATAGTGCATTGACGAAGAATAGCCCGACAGTAGAGAAAAGAGATGATTAGGAGAATAAAATAGAAAAGTTGACGAAGAACAAGGCGACGAGAGAGAAAAGGGATAATTGATTAGGAGAATCACTGTTTACTGGATCCACAATCATGAAAAGAATCAAAGGAGCACATCAGAACCGTAGATAAGTAATGAAACTTCCGGAAAGGGAGAGGTGGTGTTGCCGACATCTTCAATAAAAATCTGGTATGAAAAACTAATAATGTTGCAGCGGAAGAAAGATCCGGCGGGCGGTAGCATGGAAGACTACCGCCGCCGGTTAGAAAAGAAACGAGGTGGGCAACAGTCCGGATCGAACCTCAACGATACCAAGTCGAACTAGAAGATATAAAGATAAAAGAGAATTCTATTATTGAATAAGATATTTTACATTGAGAACCCATAGGGTATATATAGCGATACCGTAACTTGGTATGCAAGAATAATGCTTGTAAATCAATTCATACTAAATATATCAAATACTAAATATAACCCTAAATACTAAAACTTTCCATATAATTTATTATTACGAATCCTATACTCTAACAGTCATTGCTGCTGGTTTTTCTTTTCCATCTTTCAGAATTTGCGCAGTATAAGAATTAGTAGATCTTGCGTATTGTTGACATGTTTGCATTGATATTACTCCGAGTTCCAAGAGATCAGCTTGTTTACTTGCAGGGTTTGATGAAAAAGATGCAACACAAAAATCATACGTGGAAAGTTCGGGTTGTTTTGCTGCCTCCTTGCACACATCACTGATTAGATCAACATTTACACCATGGAAGGAGTTGAGAACAAGAAAAACAATGAAAATTTGAAGAAATGAGAAGAATGATTGACTCATCTTTTTGTTTGGACTTTTAAGTATATCTTTCTTTTGTTAACTACGGTAGTGGTTAACAATAATTTTTTCATTCATTGGTGGTGCCACCCTCAGTCTGTTCATAACTTCATACTCATAGGAACAACCGGATACATATTCTACATTTCAGTAACCAAATGAAGCTATTCAGAGATCAAAGAACTAGCCATAGATGCATATATATAACAATTTGAATTGATCTGAAATTATGACTACTCTACTTTTCACATAAAAAGAAAGGAGGATCTTTATGAAAGAGTAGTATAAGACTAGCTAGCCAAGATGGATTAACTAATACAAGATTTATTTGTTGCTACAATGGAAAAAAAAAAAAAAATTCTAAACCCAGATTTATGCCATGGGAAACATTTTAAGGTGAGGGAGTCTATCTAAAACCAACTGTGAGCCTCTATTAACAAGGAAAGTACACCAAAGCTTCAGTAACTGGGAAAACCGACAATGCTGATCTAGAAAAGAATCTAAAAGAAATGCTTACCAGAAACTAAAAAAATGCTTACCAGAATGTCAAAGAGAATCACTCTCTTGTTGAATATTTGTGTGAGGTGCCTCGCTACAGCTTCTCTGCTTCAGAATGGGAAAAAGGCTTTCGACAAAAGTGGAAGCCAATTTAATACAACAGTCAACTGGAATTGAAGAGGGGATGCCACTGATTTCAATTTGGGTGAACGTCTCCTTCTTCAGGTCATAAGAATAAAGAGTGGAAGAGTTTATTCCGCTATCCAGCTGTTGATCAGATTATATGAGTATTTGGTGCATTCCCGCACCAGTATAAAAACCCCAACTTCGAATGTTGTCCCAAGAAAAAGGTAATGTGATAGTATATTCAGTCCAGTTCTCCTCAAGATCACCAGAATTTGTAATTTCAGTCATCTTCCCCTTGCTATCATACTCAGTATCTTCTCTGTATACCCAAAGCTTGACAATATACGAAGTTATTCTATAAACTTAGAATACAACTACAAAACCGGTTGTTGAGGATGAGATTAGGGATTGTAATCGTTCTAAACTTCTCAATACCGACATCAAATGCAACCAATACAGCATCATTACTATCCCTGATGCCACTCATAAACTTAGAGGTGCAATAATAAATAGAACCATTCACATAAACAGAACCCCTTGCGAAATTACAAGGCGGGACCTCATCAATCCTTCTCCATGCATCTTCTCCTGTAGTTAAAACCTCGCAAACTCTATACACTCTATACCGATCACCAAGGTGGTATTGACCTGGTTGCTGTTGGAACTGCAACAATGATATACTGAAAAATGATGTTAAAATTAAATTTCTCAAAGTGAAATAAAACACTCAAATATTTAATTGCACATTGAGGACAGAGTCACTGGATCATCAAGCTGTCCTTAACACGATAGTTCACCGTACGCCTCAAAAATGAGTGAGGTTATCATCTTTTTTTTTTTTTTTTTTTAAAAAAAACATAACCGGCAAAATAATTATGACTTTATAACCTTTTTTTTTGTTTGAGGAGGTCAGGCGCTTTAAACTATAAATTATTACTGAAATTTCATGGTAGTGCTTTTGGATCCATATCCGAAGGTTGCCATTTATTTATGTCATGTTCAAAACAAAAACAAAAAAAAACAAAAAAAAAAAGTTTAATCTTTTTTAAAGCATAAGCACAATTCACTTGCTAAAAGGAAACAGTGAGAGGAAAGTTGTCGACGTCGAGTCATTCAGAAAAAGAGGGTTCAAAGCACTTCCCGCTAGAAATTTGTGTAAGATCCTTGTTGAATGCTCTCAACTGCTTGATTTGTTTCCTTATAAAATTCCTTACACTATGATGTGGATCCGAGTGTAACATTGTGATGATATCTTCATTGCTTCCAGATACCATGGTGTTACTCATGTTGCACCCAATATCCATGTTCTCAAAGGTCTTGATTTCCAACAGTACACAAACCTAACCTGCATTTCTCATGTTGCACCCGATATCCTCCGTTAAAGTGACTGATCAATTACTTTGCTTACACTTACTTATTGGTATGATCTTATAACCATTTAATGATACAAAAGAATTCTACAATGAACGACATTTATAGGATCTTATCTTAGTAAAATTTCATAGTTCTTCTCCTGTGATGAATCAACTTAAGATGATCATCTTTGGAGAAAGTGTAAGAATGCCGTATAAGAAACATTAAACTGATTCAAAGTTCATGTATGTTTTATGTAATTGATGAATCATGCAATTAACTATTAGCTGTTTAGCTTGTTACTACTTACACATTTACGCATTGATTGCTTCGTAAAAAAATTTATTTTTGTGTCTCATTTACATCTTGACTGTGGTCCTGTGACAAGACAGATAAACTAGTTCTTTAGGTAATGAGAACACTTGTTAATGTGTTAGTACCCAAGATGCTAGTAGATAATAAATTAATTCTGATGGACTGAAACAAATAATAAACCCAATCAGAGGAATACAAGATGTGTTACTGCCTATATATGCTAATATATAGTAGATAAATTATAATGACTTAACAGAAATGTTGGTACAGGTCAAGATTTGTATCATTTGCAATTTCTCAGCTGCAGTTTCTGCATAGGGTCCATCAACAATTGTCTCCTAAAACCTGATTTTAAAATTCCCCCCCTCACTATCAGGTTTATAATGATACACTAATTTTAATATTCATGGATTTGGAATTATGTTGTTGATCCAATATGATGAATTCAGTTTCCTTCACCATCCCGGTTTACAATCTATTTAATTTTAAATCTTTCAAACATCTAATTATCTAAGACATGCTTGATTTCTTGATAGTTCGTAGATATTTATGTAAGGATTAACATGTTTTTTTTTTCTGACCCTCCAACTATCATTTGGTTGACACACTTTTTTTAATGATAAAACGAGGTTTCACAAATTAATGCCAATACATACTAGCTAAACGCATGACGCGTTCATTCGTCTTTAAAACCATGTCCAAATACACCATCAAAATTTCTTTCTTTGGAGTCGGTCTTACCCATGTAATCTAAATTTCTTTCTTTGGCTTCTTTATCATGAAAGATTGATGACGACCGATGAATTAAGTAGAAGGGGTATTAATGTGAATAGGTTGTGCCGCTTTTGTGAGGAGCAAGAAGAAACAAGTGCTCATTTGTTTTACGGTTGTTGGAGAACGAAGAGAATTTGGACATACTTTGCCGAAGGATGTAGCTTCCGATGGAACTACAGCACTAATATCGCCACAACTATAAAAACTTGGAAGCATGAATGGGGTGACGAGCGTCTTAATCGCATTTGGAACAATTTACCGGTAGCTATATGGTGGTGCATTTGGAATGAAAGAAATGCAAGGATCTTCAACAACAAAAAGAGAAATTTGGCAAGTTTGATTAGAGATATCAAGATTCAAGCTTTCTTTTGGGCGGAGTCTAACACTAAAATGTTAGGATTAACGGCCAACACGGTAATAGCATTGTGGGACACAAATTTCTATCATTCTCATTGATTTGGATCTTCAAAAGTAAGATCATGAGCTTTATACTTTGTTTTTTTGGTTCTTTTTTTTCCTTGGGTGACCGAATCCCCTTTCGGTTTCCTTCTTTTTTCCAGTTGTATTTATTGGGTTGAGGTACCTCCTTTAAGTACCCTTTTTCAATGAATTTTCCTATTGACCGATCAAAAAAATAAAAATACACCATCAAAATGATTGGAGTTTTGACTTCTTTTGCCGTTTGAGAGGACAGACGCTTCAAACTGTAACAAGTTATTATTACTGAGTTTTGAGTAATTATTAAACGATAGGATATGTGGTGCAATGGTAATTCATTTGACTCCATCTCAGAAGGTTTCATGCATTACCTTGCAAGAACATGTACATTGATATGATCTTTATCTTGGTAAAGTTTGAACTAGTTTTTATTTTCTTAGGATAATCATCTTCGGAGAAAGTTTACGAACAAACGTCGTACAAGAAACACTTAACTAGTATGAAGTTCGTTTTATGGGTTCTACAGTTGATGAATCATATAAGTGACTGCATTAGCTTGTTACTCACATTAATTGCTTTGTAATCTTCTACTTTTTCCAACAAGGTCTCGTCGACTCTGAATGACAAATATAAGAACATAGCATCTTTGTGTTTGTTGTGGCCCATTTATATTTTGATTCTCGGCTAGGACAAGACACATAAACTAGGCCTCTCACTTCAGGCACTAAAAACCCTTGTTAATGGTGGTGGTGTAAGAGAATTTTATTTTGATGAAAAATAATTTATGATGATGGAGATCCATTTAAAAAGTCAAGGAACCTAGTTAAGTCAGTTTTTCCGGATGCCAGTTTGTTAATCTTCAACAGCTAATCTTTACCATAGTAGATAGTAGTATTATACATCTCAGAATATGCTTATTTCGGGAGGAACATAGATCTTTGTAAGAGGAATTTATCCTCCAAAAATCAATTTCAAATCCGCCACCATTAAAGTTTTATTAAGAAAAATATCGTTCAAACTGTGGGATAGTGTGAGGTAAGAGTGTATGATCATTCCATCGTATAAATACTCTGAGCAGTTCTAAACAGACTGCCCATACAAATAATGCTAAAATAATAAACAAGTACACATAATTTCTACTACATCCATAACATTTAGTCTAAGACTCACAATTCCGTCAAAAGGGCTTTTTTTTTTTTTTTTTTCTATTCGGGGGTTAGCTTGGGTTTTCGTTTTTGAGTTATTCCTGTGCCGTATTCGAATGCTATGGGACCCATCAACAAGGCATTTTGTATGAGAGGCGCTTTTGTTTTGGCATTGTTTAATCGATCTACTTAAATGAGCATCATGCTTAATTTGGGCAGTGAGTTTAAGTGTGGTGGCCTATGACACCCCTACTGGTAAACTCTGATAAGTGGCATAAGCGTGCCCAACTCACTAAGGTACGTTGTATAGTTTTAGGCTGAGTTTGGTAATGCTTATTTTTTTCAAAGCAATTTTAAAACCTATATATGTTAATAAATTTTGAAGTTGGTGTTTGGTAAAAAAAAAACTAAAATGCTTTTTATCCAAAGCAATTCCCAAATTCCTCAATTTTTAAAAGCTGAGGAGGAGGAGCTTTTAAAAGCTACAAAAGTATAAGTTATGGTCCCACATAAATTTAATGCTTGATTTATCTTTTTTATCCCTACTTTATTTTATAAATGACAAAAGTTACCCTTAAATTTATATACAATCAATTTTTTACTATTTCTTATATTGCATTCTTTAAATATTATTATTTTTTATTATTTCGAACGATTTTATATCATTTATTTAATTTGTCAACAGTAGAAATAAAAACAAATATTAAATAATTACTTAATTTTAGTTTCATTTTTTGCTTGAATAATTACTTAATTTGTCAACAGTAAAAATAAAAATAAAAACAAATATTATACTCGTGCACAATTGGGAAAACGGTGCAGATGTATGTTTTGATGTCACTGGAGTTTCACCTTCTCAGGAGGAGGTATTGGAAATTTTACATCGGGACATGCTATCTCCTCACCAGACTCGAAAGCGCAACAAATATTTAGACATATGTACATCCCACTGGTTATGGCTTTGGTGTTCCGCGTTCACGACTCGAAGAACTTGGTGAAGATATGGTCGTCTTGATGAAGAGATTGAAGAACTGCCTAGTTAACTATGATGCTAATAATAAAATAGGTGGTTCTCTTTTTCATAGGGTAGGTTTGGCTATCCAGAAAGGAGTCGGTGCACAAATTGTTGCTCGGCTACCATCCATTCATGTACAAAATGACCTTGCTTCTGTTTAATAAAAGCCCCTGGTGGCACTCTTTAATAATATTAAATAATTACTTAATTGTTAAGTAAAATAGTTTCTTAACAATCATAATGATAGTGGTAATTAGTATGAACATATAATTTCTTAACAATCATAATGATAGTGGTAATTAGTATGAACATTAATATTATATAGTAAAAAAATTAATTATTTTTAAACCCAATAAAATTGAATAAAACTACCATGAGTGATATGTCTGTTTTTGTCATTTGTTACAACAATGGTTGAATCTGAAATTTTACCACACATTTTTATTGTTTTTTTAATCGGCTTCAACTTTAATTAATATTTTACCAAACGCTCTAATCTGCTTTTCTCACAAAGACAAAGACAAAGAACGCACAACGAAGAAAGTGCTTTTACAAAAGCTGCAGCAATACCAAACTAAGCCTTAATTTTGGAAGGCGGAAAATGCCAACTTTTTTGTTTGTTGTTCAAGTGAACTTGTCACACATTGTTCTCGTGTTCAAATTGTAGGTGTGAATAATCCACAGATACAGGTGGAGCAATCCTAGGCAATGCTATATCGATAGTAGCTGAATTATGAAGCACCGAAGCACTCTATCCAAGTTTGGCGCGAGAAAAGAGATGCCCGTGAAGTCGATACGTGTAAAGGTAAAATCCTGATGTGATGCTTATAGGGTACGAGAGTAATAAATGCTCTGACAAAGCCGGTGAAAGGATAAGAAGGATCTGGTCAAAGTAAGACTCGGGCTGAGTATCAAGGACGACATCGGCCATACTCACTAAGTAATCAAAATCGGGTGGAAGGACATCGGGAGAAGATATCACTAGGCTCGACCCAACATCTCGGAAAAGACATCACCCATCGCCCGAGAAGGATATCAAGAAATATGTACCACGATTCACACTGTAACTTGGATGTATCATCACTTGTAGCTATAAATAGAGAGCCATGTAGAGATTGAGAGTGAGAATTGAGCACTTGTTAGTAAGATACATCCTTTGTAACCTTGAATCGAGTAATAAGATCATCCCTTTACCCCCGTGGACGTAGGTAATCATACTGAACCACGTATATCTTGTGTTCTTGTGCATCTCTTGCTTGTTTACTTCAATGTGTGTGTGTGTTTGTGATTCTTTGGGTGGAGTTGTAGGATTTTCCACATCTACATTCTGGCGCCGACTAAGGGGATCACCGTCTAACGTCTTTTGATACATAAAAACCATTAAAGAGAGATTCAAAAGCTCCTAAAACATCTTTGGATGATAGTTGACGCTAAGTGAAAAACTCTTGTGGTTAAAGCATATGAATTGATAGATGAGTCTTTTAAAGCGATCTTTTCTCTGATACACTAGTTTTTTACATTCGTTTTTGTCAAACCTTTGTTTAGCTCACAGAGTCTTCATCTCTGATTGAGTCGAAAAACCTTTGTTTACAGGCCGAACCATCATACTCTTGTCTCATGTTAAGAAAAAATCTCCTTACCTTGGGATTTCTAGTCAAAGAAACTTGTGATTTGTTTTGGAAAACATTTTCTTTATGTTAGAATTCATGAAATAATTATGAGCAGGGTATTAGGTTTGAGTTATGGTTGATTGTGTTTCCTTTTATGACTGAGACGAGCTGCTAGAAAGATTCAAAAAGCTCCCAAAAGTATCATCTTAGATGCACAGTAGAAGCTAAAATGAAGCTTCATCTCGCTGGTCAGTTCTCGCCGTAAGTAACTAAACATAACCGTAGCACCGACGAAACCCACTCAAAATCATTGAGTTAGGGTTACCAAAACTATGGCTAGAAAGGATATGGTAAGCACTTCGGTGACAGTCTCATCCTAATCCCATAACAAGAGCCTTAAAGTGTACTTAGAAAGCCAAAAGAATCCCAACGTAAAACTATCCTTGCGGAGTTCCGAGGAAAGGATCGAGAAATTTTGTTTTAGCAACCGACGTAGTTGAGACACCGTGCAAAGACGATTGGCGGCAGTCTATCAAGATAAAACCCCCGCCAAGAAAGAGATTTTCTGATCAGACATACAGATGATTAATGATTTCTGGCGTAAGGAATGTTATGACAAAGGATGATTAATGCAACGGAAAAGTACCGAAAACGACGTGACAAAACAACATTTCAAAAAACTATCCTATTAGTCAAAACTACCTATTTTGATGAGCTCAAGATGTCAAAGTAAAAGGAATCGTACTTGGATGAACTTTTTCTCTCGAATAACAACCGTTGTACTTCATCCTTAACCTTTTCGAAAAAACGGCTTCAAAGTGGCAAGTCTTTGCCTATTTTATCGACGTAGGGTAGGGACGGGCGAGCCGAAGGATAAAAACCATAACCGTAGAAGGAACTAGCGCGCAGGAAGGGATGACAGATTTTCGATAGCAAAACAGCCGACAGCACCAGCAGGAGGAGTCCCAGGCACCAGGTGAGGTATGGCAACTGTCAACGAAGAAGTCGACCTTGGCCGAGACGATGATCTTTCTCCAAGAGGATTACGGATCAACCCGGGCCAATTGAGACCAGGGGACATGGTAGATGGAATGACTGCATCGGACACAGAAGACGATAAGGAAGCGCAAATGATGCGAGAGTATCGCAGGCGAGCAAGGTAACGTGCGGAATATCGATTTGCTCGGGATCAAGAAGGAGAGAGGCTTAGAAAAGTGCGTTTGGAAATGGGCAACACCACCAGAGAAATCCCACCAGTTGCAGCCCCCCGCCCTCCCATAGCACCACCGTCTATGCCACCAAACATGGTAGGAAACCATGTAAATGGTAATTCCGACCATGAGAGCATCGGCCCGACGTTGATAACAGTTCCGCAAACCGGAGATAAGGCGGGAAGACTTGATGATGGAATTCCGAGAGAAGAAATTTGTCTCTAGAACATGAGAACTATCGACTTCTAACCGGAGAGATCTGGGTCTCGAGGATCATCGAGCCGAGGAGCCTCCAAAGAACCACACCCGATCAATACGTACTCGAACTCCACCTCCTGGCCGAGAACGTGTACCCAACCCTAGCAGTACAATAAGTGGATATGGTCCTCCCGAGAGCTCCTCGACCGATCTTCAAGTGCAAAATGGGAGACCCGACGCGACAACTAAGGCTAAGCTCAAACAGCTTGAGCAGATGGTCAAAAAGTTGGTTGGGGATGGCGAGGACGATAAGTTGGCGTATGATCGATGAAGCACGAAAAACTCCATTCACCAAGGAGCTTGAACGAATTCCGTTCCCTCCAAAGTGTGCACTTCCTACCTTCCCATCCAGTTTGACGGCACCCAACGCAGAGAGCATATCAAGATGTATAGCATGTCTCTACTACAGTGGAAGAACTATGATGTGGTCATGTGCAAGTTTTTCCCAGCAAGTTTGGAAGGCGAGGCGAAGAACTGGTTCTATACCTTGTTTGATGAGTCCATAGGCAATTACAGCATTCTAGTGGAAACATTTCTTGAAACCTATATGCATAACATCATTGCTCGGCCAATGGTTAATAAGCTATTCACGTTGGCACGAAGATTCAGGGAACCCTTCAGAAAAATTCATTGGGAAAGTCTGACCCCATCCGGATAGCAATGTACACCGAGAAACCACAAGCATTGAGGGAAATGAGGAATATGCAGGAACATTACATCGCATTAGAAGAGATACAAGAGGGAGCGAAGGATAGAGGAGTACAAGAGGCCAGTGTTGCGGTAGAGGGTGCTCCTCAAGAAGACTCAAAGCGATTAGAAAAAAGATCGATGGCGCCACAGCAAGGCTCGGGCAAAAAGGAATGAGTGGAGAAAGGAAAGAAACCTCGTCATGAACCAAGAACTTACACGCCTCTAAATGCACCCTTGGAAGAAATATTCAAGGAGGTAGATAAGAGAAACGACATCGATACGCGAAAACTAGGGGAATCCAATTTGATGAGACAAGAAATCATCCCGAGTTTTGTCATTACCATCAGTATCGAGGCCACTCGACTAACAATTGCCGAGAGGTGAAATATATTGTCCAACATCAGATCCGAGATGGGTACTTGCGATACTTTGTTAAAACAGCGCCGACGCCTACTCAGCCCGACGCCCCTGTACACCAAGTAAGGATCGATCACGAACCCTGATTCGCTGCAATACCATCTCACACTGGGCAACTCAAGGGTTCGATTTAGGAACCGGCATTACTCAAGAATTCATAAGAGAGATCGAGGGAAAGGAGATCTTCAGCAGTAGCAAAAACTTTACCTATGGAACCTTGGATGATGCATCCGATCACCTTCTCAGCAAAAGATGTCCTGGTCGAATGGCCGTGCACATGGAGATCCCCTAGTGATCACCTTACTCATTGAGGAAATGAGGGGTCAAGAGAATTCTGATGAAAATTGGGAGCTCAGTCGAAGTCCTCTTCTACGTCACGTTTAAAATAATCTATGCTTATCCAATACCTAAATAAGGAGGGTGGAATGATAAGACCACGTTTTATGGAACATGTCAATGGTTTTGACCCTCTGCGTCACTCATGCACATTTGGCATATATGATCTTTTTTACGGGTCAAGTTCGATATGTTTTGTTCGTTCATGAAAAACGGGATTGTCCGCTATGTGTAAAGCGGCTTTACTATCGCAAAAAACTGACATAGGTTCAGGATGTGGTACACCTAAATCATTGAGAAGATACTTTAACCATTGAAGTTCTCACGAAAGAGTAGCCAAAGCACGATATTCTGGCCTCGCGAAAGAACGGGCAATAGTTGGTTGTTTCTTAGATTTCCATGAGATAGGGATGGAGCCAAGGAGAGTATAATATCCAGACGTGGAACGTCGAGAGGTAGGACATCCCGCCCAATCGCAATCACTAAAACCAGTGATATGTGTACTGCTAGAAGCAGGAGAAAAAACCCTTGTCAATAGATCCTTTAAGATAACGAAGGAAACGATTGGCCGTATCCATATGAGTCGTGTGTGGTGATTGCATAAATTGACTAAGATTATTAACGGCATAAGAAATATCGGGACAAGTTACCGTAAGATAAAGTAAGCATCCAATAAGACGGCGATATGGTGTAGGATCAGAAAGAGGGCTTCCATCAGTGGGACGAAGTTTAAGTTGTTGTTTCATTGGGAAGGATGATACCCTAGCACCTGTCATTCCTGTATCTTAGAGGTTTCTAAAGAGTAAATCTTAGAGCTAAAATGCAGGTGTGCGGCATCATAGTAGCTCTATAATCTGAACAAATAGAAGCATTGAGCAATGCCTCAAATTATAAAGTGGTATTACTTACTCACGCTATCATGGTATTTTGGTTATCTGCAGATATGTGACTCTCTGCTATTTAGTGTTGGTTTCTCACTACTTCTTTTCCTTGATTATACTTCTAACTTGCACTGATGTTGTTAGTCTTGATATTTATTCATAGTGTCTTTTGGAAATGAGCTCATAGCAGACCGTGAAGGTATCCAAGATGGGATGACTATGCCGCCACATTCAAGATGAAAATGAATAGCAGCATACATTGAGAGTACCAGATTGGCATCGATATGAACTTAAAAGGAGAAAGAATATCTCTGTGCAATTCTTGTTATCTTTTAGATGCCCTGTATATAGTTATTGATATAAATGTCACCTGCTTGAACTATTTGAACTGATGTCAGACCTTTGGGTGTGTGAAAGGAACATGGTAGAACATGGTTAATTTTCTTTTATGTTCCTTTTCACTTGGACTAGAAAAATATCTGAAATAAATAGTTTAAAGTTTTGTTTTAATGGATTGGCAGGCGCATCGCGCATGCATGTTATACTAGTAAACTCTAAATAAAATAATTAAATACTTAAAATATAATAAAATACCTAAATAAATATATTATCTATAATAATAAATAATCTATGCTTATCCAATGCTTTGGGCCTCCATTGGATTTGTGTGCTCGTTGCGCCCTTCACTTACTAGCCAGGGTGGCTTCCACAATCTTGAGAGACTTGACCCGTATAAAGGATCATATATGACAAATATGCCCGAGTGACGAAAATGGGTCAACACCGTTGATATATTCCATAAAACGTGGTCTTATCACTCTATTTTAATAATCCATTATTTTCAAAGCAGCATGGACTTGAAGACTATGGTGATCTTCCTCCTAATTTTAACTCCAGCTTGCGGCCAGGTAATGCCCAATCTACATTCACAGGGTTTCCTTGGTTTGCTGCTGTGGAAACCCTACTTGTGTAGCATAGTGGCATCTTAGAAGTACCTTGCTTGCTGCTTTCTGTCATGTTTGACATCTTTGAGACTACTAAAGTAGTAAATTTTCTTCCTTTTGAACATATCTTGGGACATGCTTCTGTGACACTTGAATCACTAACACAGTGACTTGTGCGCATATATGGTATAAATATGATAAGATGTTACTTCATGATCAAGCTGGTTAATTTCTTTTAAGATTTTTATACACAAGTTTTGTTCACTACTCTTGAAATTTAACAGAAACGAAGAGATTTTTGCAACCATTTTACAAGATCATTTTGCTTCAAAGTGGAATCTTTATTTTTTTTTGCACACGTTAATACAAATATCTCTTGATTATATAATTTCATTTGTCAATTTTTGGTGTCGTAATTGAGTTTAATGGGAATTGTGTTCTAACAAATTTCATATATTCATGTATCTAACTAAAATCCACATTTAAATAGTATTTATGTTTACCTAGGTACATTTTTGTGATGTTTGTGTTTTTTGTGATTTCTATGCATATGAATGTATTTTTCTTAAGTATACGAAATGTTCAACAATCAATCAAGTCGTATCCAACAAAGAAGGATGGATGTATTTACTATAATTGATTAACGCACAACCTATGATATTTCAATTATAAAGTTAAACAATATAATGCGGAAAAAGAAATAACACAGACACCAGAAGTTTTGTTAAAGAGGAAACCACAAGTGCAGAAAACCCCGGGACCTAGTCCATATTGAACACCAAATTGTATTAAGCAAACATAGACACTAGCCTACTACCAATTAACTTTGGATTGGAATGTAGTTTATCCTGGAATTCAGCTCCATTGCACTACTAAACCAACGCAATGAAAATCCATCATTTTGGAGGGAATTGGATTCCAAGGAATCAAAAAAATTAGATACATAGAGTTGGTTTGTGATGTTTGGTTCAAGGAATTACCCGCATTTTTCCAGAATGTGATTACCAAGAATTCAATTCCTTGAACCAAACATGTTGTATATTTATCAGCCCATGTACAAATATTTTTCATTGCGAATTTGTTATCACCCTATTTTCTCACCAAAATGTATTTTTGCTTTTAAATGGGATCTAAAATCCTACCTGTCATTCAAGAAAAAATATTTTCATCCTTTGTTGGAGATGCTTTTATGGATCATTCCCGGAAAACACTTTATACGAACTTGTAACTAAATTTTAGGACACAAATTCTTGGTTAAGGAATTCCATATCTAACTCGTCTGAGCCAGGGACGGTATTAGGGGGTGGCTTACCCAGGATGAAGCCCACCCCAAAATTTCTAAAAAGATGTTTTGTTAGTGTAATTTTTAACATTTGTAAAATTTAGCCTGTGTAAATTTTAATTAGCCCATTAATTGTTAAGATATGATTCTCACGTGGAAGAAATCGGAAGATTTTAGAACCCCGTCTGCATGGATTAATTTTTGAATAGCATCTCAACCGTTCAAAGGCTATAGGGAAAAATAAGTATTCATGATATTTCTTAAAATCAGGTATTGATGGGCTCAATTGCTACGTGTCAGTTTGATAAAATAAATCTGTGTGTCAAATGGGGGTGTCTTGTCCTTAACTAAGCAAGCGTTTGTCCACCTTTAAAAAAGAAAAAAAACAAGTGTTTGTCCAAAATTCATTTTTCTTCTATGAAGTGACTACAATTTTATGTATATCTATGTATAATCTAAAAATGCAGTGTATTCATGAGACAAAAATACAATATGTCATGACTTATTATGCGTATATGTACAAACTCCAAATATTTTTGCATCCCTATAATAACCTTTAATACTAGAAAAAAATTGGGCGGCCTTCGGCCGCTAAATAACTCATAATTATTATTTTCGATACGCAAATTATTCCTCCCTAATATTAGTTACAAGGTGAAAATATTTGATTCAAAGCTTTATGCTCCAAGGAAAGAGATAGTGTGTCATACCCATACACAGCTTTAAGTATATTACCGCAGTTGTCATTCTTGCTATTGAGATAAATTAAGTTGAGAGTTCGAGAAAAAAAAAAAACTTAGCCCACCCAAACATAAATTCCTGGATCCGTCGCTGGTCTGAGCTATGCTATCTCAACCAAAGAAATTGGACTTATCAGAATCTGTTTATTACGAATCTTCCAACTCAACCAATTTGACATGAAATATGCCACCAAAATTATTAGTATATCTCCATAATAACTAATGATATTGGTAGTGCCCTTTTTCATGATCCATGCACTATTTTATTTCGTGAGCTATCAAAACAAATAAGATTGCGTGATCGTTTTGCAATTATATATACTCAGTTTTAGCGCAATCGATCATAACATGAGTCCAGAATTTGGAAAAAAAAATCATATTCAAATTCCTTAGCGCATTTAATAAATCAACAATAACAAAGGTTGGAGAAATATAAGATGTTAGAGAAAACTGTGTCGTCTGGTATTGAAAACGAGGATTCGAGATGGTCCTGAAACCAATCATATACGCTGGAAAAATTGAATCCTTAAGCAACACAATATCAAATCAGTCAGGGGAGAACTCTGTATATGGTCAAACGCATATTGAACCCATTGTTGACCCTTCTTGCTACCCGTATGGATTAAGAGGAGGTACATGCGCGCTACTGGGTTGGTTGGAGTTAGATCATGATAAATATTGTGGTGTGAGTAGTTGCTTCAAGTGCACTTGTATATGGCAGTGGCCACTGGAGATGAAGAGACTCATTGTTATTTATAAAAAAAAAAATTGTGCTTTATATCTTTCTTGATTTTCTGCTTTTGCTTGTAACCATGTAGGATTATTATTGGTCTCATTTAGTTGTTTCACGCAATTAGCTAAGTTTGTTTTTTTTTTCTTATATATACTTGCAATTAGCTCACCACATTCGAAATGAGTTTTCTCGTGTTTTTGGTTTTACTAAAAACATTGATAAATGTGAGACGGTAAGTTAAGTTCGGAATGAAAGACGGCAGAAGTCTAGGTTTGTTGTAATTTCTTCTAGGTTTTGTGCGGGTACTTTCTTGTTTATGCCGTTTCAGTTGCTTGCACGTACTGCATATCCCAAGTGAGTTTTCCCTTGTTTTTGGCATTATTGAGAAAATAAGCGGTAAATTAAGTTCGGAATGAAAGACTGCAAAAGTCTAGATATGTTGTAATTTCTAAAATTGTTCAGGTACTTTTTTATTTATGCACATAGGAAGAATCAAAAAATAAACCAACCAGGAATAACCTAGATGACCAGGAATTCTCAATACCCAGTTGGCCAGGGTCGAATTCCAAATTAATAGGTTAGGGGTTCAAATCTGGTGTTGTCATATCCAGAATACAAAGAGGCAAGTTTCAATGCTTTTATTTTTTATCTAGTTTTTATAGCGCTTTAGTGGGAGTAAGAATAATTAAGAGCTTCGGAGAGTAAAAATACCCACATGTTTTCACTGCAATTTTGACACCAGTTTTCCTTTTACTGTTTGGGATCTCACTCTGATCTGCTGCCTCCTTGTACCAATAGCTATAGAAGTCAAATATGGGATTTTTACACCTCTAGAGCTTCAAAATAAAAATGTTTTTTTTTGATAAGCAGACGACTTTATTTATATATAAGAGGAAGTTTGCAGAATATACAAGATAGGAGCTAAGTCAAGCTTAGCTCTTTCTAGGATATTGTTTCTTACATTTTCACTCAGATTCTCCGTAGGAAAATAGTTAATTCTCCTAGATCTTACTTTCTTAGCTAGTTTGTCTTCAAATTTAACATATTTTCTAGTTTTATACATAAAGGAAACCGAATTACAGTTCATAAGGGAAAATTTGCACCTATAGATGCTAGTTTGAGACCTCCAAGGTGGAATTTCAGGATCTGCTTCACCTTTCATAATCTTCATTAAAGTTTGGCAATCATTTATTATGCAACAGTTTTGGAGCTTCAATTCCTTCGTCCACCTAATCTTCATAATAAAAATGTGACCTCATTGCAATGTTCCAAACTCAAATATACATGTTTACCAAGTCCGCAGAAGTACATTTTGTTATAATAAACAAATTTGCTACACGTCGGACTCCAATTCTGAAAACATGGCCTCAAGTCTTGGGATAATCTAACTTAATGTTCGTCTTGGACTATTCGAATTCAATCCAAATTTACCGAACTCAACTATTTTTCCTACCGCACATTTTACTCTGCATATTATCAGAATTACTAAATCTACATCGTGATTTAGAGACCATATGGGCAAATTTTGTTTCGGATTTTAGCAAGATTATGGCAAACTAGCAGAAAATAGAACGATAATATTTGTCACTGACTGCAAGAGTATTGTTGCGTTTTCAGTCATTTTTCTTGTGAACAAAATCTTCAGTGGTAAAACTTTTTACTTTCAGCTTCTGTAAAAAAGGCATCCTCAAATGTAAAATACATTAAATAAATAGACAATCTTATTTTTAGGTACTAGTAAGGACACATGTGCGATGCACATGCTTGAATTTTTACTCATCCAACAATACTAAATTTGAAAGCCATGAAATTTTTTTCCTAAAACAAAAATTTACTATTCTTATTTGTACTCATTACGTAGATAATTGAAAGAGCTTTTCAAATATATAAATTTAAAAAAAATCTAATGTATATTTTGAAAGATATTAAGTTTTTAAATTTTTTGATATATTTTTAAAACAATGGTATTTACGTAAATATGTAAAAACTGGGGACAACAAAGTAATTTAAGGGGTTTCCTAACAAAAAGAGCTCTTTTCTTTATATTAGTATAAGATATATGCAAAGAAAGTCACGGCAGTCAACGAGTCTAATGATCAAGAGGCTTCACATCATATCACGCAGTCGATTTGCCATTATCGTTTCCTATCCACTCTTCGAGTGATTTATTGGCTTTTTTGGTGGTACTTCATCATCATCGAGCACATTTCAAGGACGATCTGTTTTCATCAACGTATTGATCAAATTAGACAAGATCAGGAATTCAAATCGATCGGAGCAATTCGGGCATATCACTTCTTTATGGAAGCATTTAAGTTCTACGGTGAACGTCTTCTACAATGGTTTCACACCATCAAGACATCAAATTCCTTGTCGGATTATGGATATTCGATATATTTTCTCCATTATTCGTTTCTTCAAGTTTCGAATTATGTAAATGTACTTTCTATCTTTATCCGTTTAGTGATGTAATCGATATGATTGTAAACAAATTTTCTTATTAATGAAAATTATGAGGCATTAGCCTTTTCCATCAAAAAAAAACGGAAAATGAGTCATTTATCCAAAAAATTAAAACACGGTTCAAATGGACGAGTAAAAGTTTTTATGGGTGAAATGGACAAAAAAATAGCAAGGATGAAACTGATTCATCCGGCTTAAACTTAAAAATAGCAAGGATGAAAATAGATGCATCCTGTGTAAAATAAAAATAAGAAAAAATATTTGAAAATGGACAGGATGAAACTGGTTACATCCTGCCTATTTTTAAATTTTTGTCCATTTAAACAGTATCTAAATCTGATTGTCCTTTTCACCCATGAAATTTTGATTTTGGTCTTTTTAACCAATTTTGTGGAAAAAAAAAATGTAATCCTCACATGATTTTCGTGTATAAATCCGTTTTCAGAGTGAAAATACAGATTTCAAAAAGTTGAAATGTTTGACTCCAACTCTCAATTCGGTGTCTCTTTTCTGTATGTCATTCCACATCTAACCCATTTAAGAGTCTAAGACTATTTCGGACACATTGGATTTTCAAATGAGTCATCAGTGGCAGAACCAACTTTAGTATTAATGGGGCTAAAAAATTGATTTACTATATAAATTCAACGGGAAAACAGTAAAAATTAGAGGAATAAATGTGAAATATATTTAAGAAAAAATGAAGGGTTACTCTGGGATTTTAGGGAGGCTAAACTCAGGTTTAGCTCGCCGCTGGTTCCGCCACTACGAGTCATATATTTTAAGAGACTCTCTAATGGAATGTGTGTGAAGAAAAAAGTCTTAATCCACGTAGGATTCACAACCGTATTTATAAAGAATCATCTCCAACCGGTTGATGTGAGGAAGATGTGGCAAAAAAAAAAAAAAAAGACATCATCTACATGAACATCTAGTTTTCAATCTTGGTATAGGGGCGGCAAGAAATGGTAGAGGGGCGGCAACCTCATAAGACAAAAAAGGTCATTACAAGGAAATTCAAGTGCCCCTTATCAAAGAACATCTGGAAATGACTATAATCTAGTCTATGTATATAGCATACGACTTTTTGTCTCAAAGAGTAGGAGATAGAATAGATAGACTTTTAAGTGATAGACAAGTTCAAGTCTCCACATACCTTTTTGTCGCGAAGTTCCACCAGTTCCTTGAGTAGATCTTCGTCTTGTATGATGAATCGCCATGGAGTCCTTGAGCTCAAGTACACTTACTATCCTAGTCCGAGACTTAGCTATAGTAGACTAGAAATCAAGACTTATAGTTTTGATCACTAACATTGACAAACATGCTTGAGATAGCAACGCATGCGAGTTTGACAGAGCAATGCTCTAACAGTATTGAAATGACACTTTTGTCTGTGGGATTAATCTCTCTAATGCATCCTTAAGCTTCTGAGTTATAAAAGCGAATATGTGGAGAAAAGAGGGCTTTTGACGAATTTTGTATGGCCTTGAGTTTAGCGTAATTCTATGAGAATTCTACGAGAATAAACAGGCACTTACTTTTGAGGTTTCAAAGTCCGGATACCATGTAAATTCTGAATTGATCAGGCTTGTACTGCACCCAAACCCTAAGTTTTCTTTTTTTCCGTGTCTGACTACTTCTGACACTCTGGAGATGCTTGAAGAGGCTTGGAAAGTATGCATCTATCTTCTGAGGTTGGATTATTTTGTGATGAGAGCATGTTTAATTCCTTGTACCAATCATACACTTCTTTTATAGAGAAAATACCAACTTTTGAAACTAAGGGTATTTTTTGTCGAAACCACTATGAGCTTGATTTTTTTAAGCATGAGAGAGGTTGTGAACTTCCCTAGGTATATTCATGTCTTTAGAGAGAGAGAGAGGCGCTTGTATGGTCCCGCATTTGGAAATTATGAACCTAAACTTCCCTGTTTGGGCTAAATTCCTTTATTTTCTGAAATTCTCCTTCCTGGATTCTGTTTCAATCCCTTTCTTCTTTGGAGACCAAAATAACTTAATTTTAACATGCATGAGGGAATGAGGATGAGTGTAGAAGGGTTTGGTCGGATCCTGGTGCGTTAGGCTCCCCTTCTTTGAAAAAAGTACTCAAAATTGTGAATAAGAGTTTTGTGATAAGGGTATTTTTGTTAAATCCCTTATGAGCTTGTTTTTGTTGAAGGGTGATGAGAGAAAAGGGGCTATTGAAGTTGTTCAATTTGTATTCAACACTCAACTCATCCATCTTTTCCTTGTTCCACAACAATTAACATTTCATCACACAATTTCATAGCTACCATCTTATTGTCTGCAACACCATTCACTTCACAGTACCACAACCTCACAACCCATTCATTTAAATCACCTGCAACTTCAATAATATTTCCACATTAACTTAAATAACAACCACTCCTATTTCATCACCATTTTACACATTCAACTTCCATGTAAATTAAGACAAGCCTAAACTACATTCACAACTGCATTGCAGACACACTTCTATCTCAACCTTTATTTTCATACTTTTAGTCCATGAAATCATCTTTGTCACATGTAATCTATCACTTACCATTCCACTTGCAATCTACTTTTTGATGAACATAACTCAGTTATTCTCCTTCCAAAATCAATTCCTCCACCAACATAACAATTCCATCACCATACCAATATCATTTCCTAATTTCATCCATCTAAATTATAATTCATACCCCATACCCTCAACAACTCTTCTTTGAAATTCAACACAACCTAAACGCAACCACATCTCTATTTCTTATCCTTTCTATACCAACCATCACAACATCAATTCTCCCACGAATTATCTTTAACTTCATTCTCCATCTAAGTCATTTCCTACGTCTTCATATTGAGATATCCAATCTCATAAATCAATATCACAACTACTACATACCTATCTCTAACTCCTTTCAATTGCAATAAAACTTTCATCACAGATCCATCATCCATCTCCATTTGTCAATCATGTGACCTAACATTTTTTTTGAACTAATTTCCTCCTTTAATTATTCTCAACACCACACCAAAATAATAGTCATCTGATCTATCTCAATTGAACTATTTTGGTTAACATCATTGTGATTCCTTCATAATAAAATCAACACCAACTGCAAACCACTTGAAATGACCAACAACCCATCCTTAATTAACCATCAGCAATACCCATCCAAACTTTAATCTACTCATAACCACTGTAATTCAAAAATACCTATCATCATCCTCTTCTTGTCGGTTTCAACACAGATTTATCAAATTTGGGTACCCTAGGTCTCAATTTCATTAAAATCATAATTTCTGGAACTCAATGGTACAAAGATCCCAAAACTTAACCACATACAATTCCTACAACTTCGATTTAAACACACCCATGAAATAAATCATCAATTCATACTTCAAAAGAAAATCAAATAAGAAACCCTAAATTACCTTTGATTCTGAATAAAATTGCCTGCACGATAACAATTCAATCCATCAGCAACTCAAAACACCTATAAATTCAATACAATCTCGAGGCCTAATCTGAAAAACCTAATCTTCAGTTCTCTCTGAATTATCTTGTTTCAGAATCAGCTGTTGAGAACAACACCGCTACCGTTATCTAACGCAGGATCGATATCCTCTTATTTCAATATTAAATTCTCCAATTCATCTTTGGTTGATGGCGATTGTTGTTCTGAGAAGAAATGAAGAGGAGGAAGAAAAAGAAGAAGAGAGACAGGAAAAAAGACAAAATAAAAATAAAAATGGAGGTGGTCAAATTCGACCTTCTTACCTCTACCTTGGTTTTTGCTAAAATACCCTCAACAACTAAAAGATTTCTAACCTCAGTGTCCTTTTTTAGTTTCATTAAATCAACGCGATTACCCTTCATTTTGTGTTGTATTTACGGTAGTTTCGGTGAGAAATGGAAATACAAAGGGGATCTTTTGACATTTTATTGTTGATTGAAATCTATTTGGGACACTAAATCTATTTTTTTTGTCAAATTCGAAAAAGAAGTCATGCTTCACATTGACACAAAGTCACCATAAAGAGTCCTTCCTCGCAATTCGCTCGGTCGGCCTAAAAATAAAAATCCCGATTAATTTAAGGTATAATTTTGAGTAAGAAATCGGATATAATTGTTTGTAAGAAGTTAGGACTTTTTAGTTTTTCAATTTAACTTAATTTTTTTGGATTATAGGCAAGAGTGAGATTTAAGTTAATTGTTTGTAAAAAGTTAGGACTTTCTACTTTAGGGTATATTAATTATATGTCCCTAGTTTTAACACCTTACAAATATATCCCTACACAACAATAAATATATCACTACTTTCTTAAACTTTATCCATTTAAAATTAGATTACCTTAATACCCTCACCCATATAATATTTTTCTTTATTTCAGAATGAAACAAATTTATTCCACCGCCACCATTCAACGACCACCACCTACCAACCGCGGCCACCACTAATTTTCCACCACCACTCCGTCACCAATTAAACTAGCGCCAGTACGCCAACACCACTAATCCGCCGCCGCCACCAGCACTACCTCACCACCAAAACCACCACTATTCCGCCGCCACCACCACCACTAGTCCTCCACTGCCACCACCATCATCACCGTCGCCGCCACCACTAGTTCAGATATTTTTGAATCAACACCAATAGTTGATCCAAAAAAAAAAGGATCAACAATAGAAGTTAATCCAATTTAGGGGATCAATAACATTAGTTGATCCAAAAAAAATGGATCAACCATAGAAGTTGATCCATGTAAATGGAGTGAACTTGGCGTGAGTCCAACACGCACCATCTAACATGGAGTCAGTCATGCTACCATTGCACCACAAGTTCAACATTTGAAGAAATTTATATGATTTAAACTACAAGTTGTTTATGAGTGAAAACTATTCCTGCCGGATTTGGTAATTTGGGGTATGTGGATGAGGAATGAATCTAAACCCTAAACAAATGCACTGCGCGGTGAGTGCTTGTAGATTCGGAAATAAATCAGGTGCAAGTCCGGCCTAAACCAAGAAATGGCCGTTCCAGACTTTTTTCGGTCACAAAGTGAAGGATATGGGGTTGATCTTAGGGAGGGAAGCGAAGAAGGTGTTGAGATTGTGAAGGTGTTGGCTTGCTTATGAGTTGTAACGAAGGTGAGCGAGGCTTACGATTGATGTAAGCGAGGCTCGGGTGTTTGAATACGTTTTGTATTAACACTTGGTTCTTTGTCTCGTCGAACTTGTGTTGTTGTGAAAATAGGGAGGAGAACCTATTTATACAAGTCATTTGAGCCTTATTCACGTATCTCGTGGGAAGTGGAGGAAGTGGAGTGATGGAGTAGTGGAGTTGTGTGTTGGTTTTACACGACCAGTCTTGCCCACTTATCCTGTCATCCCTAACCGTCCATGACTTCCTAACACGTTCTTGTGATGGCGCGTTGCACGCTGTAAACCGCCAGACCAATACCCCAGTATGCATCCCCCAACTTGTGACATGATTGATGTCTGGAATGTATGGATCGTGAGACCCACAAAAGGTAGCATGTAATGCTAAATTGAATAACTGTGTTATTCAGGAAGTTGATACTTGTGAAGAATCATGTGTATTTTATGCGTAATGCGTCATGGTGTGGTAAAGTGACGGGTGGCGATCACCATGACGCCTCAGCCGACCAATTAACTCATGACCGGGTTGTATAACCAAGCCGGGTAAAGTTGAATGGACGAGATGATCTTTGAGACACTCATCTGCGACCGTTGATGGAATCGAGGGTTTTGAAAAGGTGCGCAGCATCACTCTTCGACTTGGTCGAAACCAAGCATGGGAAGGGTTTTGGAAAGGACCGACTGGGCATGCGTGTAGACACTGACATGCCGGTGTACACGTCCGTACCTCTCGTCCCATAAAGGCGCGATCTAGACCACTCGATTTGACCGTCAAAGAGGGGTGGTTGAGATCGATTTTGCAACAATCAGTGCCGCAAAAGCTTCACATCGTGCCAACTTTGGGCGCGCGCTTCAAGACGACCAAGCTTGGTCGGTGTTGCCCAATCCGTTCGGCGTGTAGGTGGTAGGCTGGTATTCACGCCTATACCCGATCGTCCCATGAAAACGTGGCCTAAGCCACTCAAATCGTCCGGTGAAGTTGAGTGGTCGAGATCAGTTTGTAATTTGGGAAGTGTGACCACGCAAGTTTTGACGCGTGTTTTGGGATAGCCAGGAATGATATGCCTTGGCCGATCAGGTGAGGGGATATACGCGCCCACGGTGGTCATGCTAGTATGACCGGACCCGCTAATCTAATCAGGACCCTCCATTCGTTCTAGAAAGATGGACACTCGTGATGCTCAAAACCTAATTTTGGCTTTCACGGCTGCATCATGCTACGTTCGGGCGCACGAGTGGGATGACCAACCATGGTTGGTCCCGAACGATTGTTCGGGTATTAGGCGGGCCTACGATGATTGTGTTGGCATGCTCGGCCCCTTTGAATCTACATCTACACCTCCATTTATACTGCGAAGATGGATGTTTGAGGCCCATTTTGCGACACATGTAATATGCCGCAAACCCTAATTTATGGTTTTCCGTCCATACGCTCTGGTTTGGACGTTTTGGCAAGCTATGCTTATATTTTGGAGGCCGACCATGCGGGGCCGCGTTAGTTCGGCGGTGAATATTCGATACCGCTTGGGGTTATGGAATTGATCTGGGCCATCCAATCACGCTGGTGAGGTTGGATGAACGAGATCGTATCCAGACTGATACGGACAGTCCGGATGCTCAATCGGGCTAGTATAACACACCGAGAGTTCTCAATCGGGCTAGTACAACACACCGAGAGTTGCAACCTTTACTTGTATTTCGTACATGCTTTCATTATAATGCTTGGATGTTTGTGTTGCTCTGCTGAGATCAACACTCAGTCGTCATGCCGCACTGATAATGAGTACAGGAAATACAAGGCTACTCATGCATTAATTAATAATGCTATAAATTCACAGGGTATATGGGATTGTTGCTACATGCTCCAACCTAGATGAATTTCATGTATTTAATTCACATAATGGGATTGTTACCACATGCTCTATTAAGGGTGAATAGTAAAGTGAAGGAGTATCCAACACTTATTAATGGCTTTATCTTTTACAAGATGTCGGTAGCATAATTTTACATTTTTAACAATTTTAACCTTAAATGAAAATCCACCATCAACATTAAGTCCCTGCCTAGCACATAATGGTTACACTATTGTGGGGTAGGCATGAGATGGTGACACATACAAATCGTAAGAATACAAGGTAAAGGAAGTCTACCCGGAGGGATTCGACCGATCGTGGGCAATCCTCCATACGTGCGTGACCGACTTGATGGGCCGGCTTCCTCCCTTAGGTGTTTGAGTCGGGGATATGATTCTTCTTCTCTTTGGGATTACGGGCGTGGGTGCTTACACACTCACCCGGTTGAATCGCTCGTATTCGAATGCTCCTCGATTCTTGATTAGGGTTCAAAAGAAAGCGACTTGGTCGGTGTTGAATCCTCATATATCGGGCGCCGTAATCGTTTTAGGGTTTCCTCAGCATATATGCAGGTGTAGAGATTTTGAACCATTTTTGCGATTTTACATTAGGGATTTCTTGCAGAAACTCCGTTTGCTCATCATGTCGAACAACAATGGATCGTCTTCTTCATACCATCCGGGATCTTCCGTTAAACGTGCACGACATGCGTCGAGCTTCATGATCAATCCCACGCTCGTGTTCTCCGCGTCAAGAAGATCATACCCCGGTTCGTCCCTTTTTCCTTTTACGAACGGTTGCTTGTCCTTCATAATGATCGAGTGAATAATCCCTCATTCTTGCGAGATACCCTACGAGAACATGTATGACGAGTTATCGATGATGACGACTTAACCAGTCCTCTTCCTTCAAACTCAAACACACCCACCCATGTGAACCTAGAAGATGCTGATCTGGGTATCTCATCTTATGAATACCCCAATGCAGGTCTTTCATTCGATGTTCGCATGAAATTTTTGTCCTCCAGCTACCGAGATGTCGGTGGATTCTTAGTGCAGAAGGAGTTTGTGACTTTGTACACAAAGTTATGGAGGAAGTATGGCCATATCGCAACCAGGATTGTGGTCCGACACTGTTCATCTGCTTTGGTCACCGCGGTAAACTGCCTTCTTCCCATGATTGTTGAGATGGAGAATATTTCTATCCGCAACGTTGCTGAATCAAGCCTCAAAAAGTGGGAGAATATGGTATCTACCTGCGAATCCATGGAGTTCAACGTGGGCTGGTTGCGGCAGCGTCTTGATATCATCAAGGTTGATCGAGCGGGTATCTTCGTAAATGTTGTTCCTGCTGCGAAATCTATCTTGGAAGAGGAGAAGTCTCTGGCTGCAGAATCAAAGGAGACAGAGCAGGATGTACAGGACTTGCAGAAAAGAACAGAAAGATATCAAGCTAGACAGGAGATGATGCTCTCAAGGAACTATAATCTTCTATATGACCTCTTCTAAGTCGTATTCAGCTGTACTCCCTTATTGTTAATGACGTTTATGTCAAAAGTTTTTTGAACATCTTTGGGAAAAGATTGCATTGGTTTTTGATTGGTGAAACAGGTTTTTTCATTGACACATCTCTGAATATAATTGATGATTCAAACATGTAATGAAAATAAATGCCTGTATTGTTGACACAGCAGATAGTGGTCAGGCATGATATGCCTTGAGCCACTTTCCATTGATGACTGCTTCCAGCCTGCCTCCGTCCACCTTAATGATCTTGTAGTAACCTGTATTGTAGGCCTTGGTGACTGCTTGGCCGTTTTGGTAAGAATTTTGGTGAGAATTTTGGTGAGAATTTTGGTGCAGACATGTCTTGCTGGATATGCTTGGCCGTTTTCAAGATAAAATCTCCAACTTTGAAAACACGAGGTTTTACGGTTTTGTTGTATACCCTGGAAATTCTATTCTTGTATACCTGAGTGCGTTCTTCTGCTTTGCTTATTTTGAAATCCAGAGTGTCTAACTCCGCTATTCTAGAGTTAGAGGCTTCAGTCTCGTTCCAGTGGATCCCGGTTGCCGCTGCAATTCTGGCTGATGGGATTTTGATCTCTGCTGGGAGAATTGCATCCGCTCCGTAAACAAGTGAGTATGGGGAAACTCCAATGGAGTTTACGGGTGATGTCCGGTAAGCCCATAGTGCCATTGGTAACTGGTCGTGCCAATCCTAGGATTGTCATGTACCGTTCGACTGATAATCTGGATTAATATCTTGTTGGTACTTTCAGCTTGTCCGTTCCCTTGAGAATAGTAGATGGTGGAGAAGACCTATTTAATGCCATATTCTTCAAGTAGCTCTCGTAACTGTTTATTGGCGAAGGGAGTGCCATTATCAGTGATGATATGATTAGGCACACCAAAACGACAAATGATATGTTCTTTAATGAATGCCGCAATTGTTGCTCCTGTAGTTCCTCGCATGGGAATGACTTCTACCCATTTGGTGAAGTATTTTGTCGCAGTTATGATGTACTCGTGATGCTTCGACAATGGAGCCTTGATCTTTCCGATAATGTCCAATCCCCAGCTGTAAAATGGTCATGGACTGCTTATCGAGTGCAAAGGGGTGGAAGGTGCGGGAACAAGGTTCCCATGAATTTGGCATTTGTGACATCTTTGCACAAAAGCGGCTGCGTCATCCTCCATGGTCGGCCAATAGTATTTCTCGTGTATCTGGAGAAACAGTTTCCTCTTCCCTTTATGTTCCCCTTCATGTGTTTCCTTCGACATGACTGGATTTCTGCCCTAGCTAGGCATCGTAATAGATCACCTCCGAAACTTTTGCGATACAGGATCCCTTCGTGGAATACGAACCGCTTAGCCTTTTGATTTATCTTGACAGAATCTTTTTGATTGACAGGAGTTGCTCCGTCACAGAGATAACTAATGTATGGCTATCTTCAGTCCCCAGTGTGGTTCACATTAAAAACTTCCTATTGATGTGGCGGTGCTTGGCAATTTGAGCGGGACTTACAAGTAGTCTGGATTGAGTCTCCATCTCCGGCCAGTAATAGCCTAGACGTTGGAGTCGTCGGTAAAGCGTTACCACCAATGATTGTCCACAAATTTCATTGTGAACACGGTTTAGCTGTAGTTGTGATTCGTCATCTCCAAGGCATCTTGACAGAGAACCATCCGGGTTTCGATAATACATCTTACCATGAAGCATGAAGAAGTTCTGCAGGGTTTTGAGACTGACCTTTCCTTGGGAGAGTGAGCTGTTCAGCTCTTGAATGATCGGAGTTCGCCAATCATCAGTCCTGGTGTCTTTGTATTGTGACAGCCATGTCGATTCTATGGTTCTCCTCTTCACTGACAGGGTTTATTCTGAACCTTCGAATTTCAGTTTGGAAGCCAATGTTGCCAGACAATCGGCATGTTTATTTGTTGCTGCGACCAACATGGATTATGGTTGCGTCGGCAAAATAGTTTAGTAACTTTTGTGCATCTGATCGGTATGGAGCTAGTGTCACTTCCTTCAATGCGTACACTCCATTCATCTGATTTACCAGTAATTTGGAGTCACCTCTTATCTCCAGATGCCTGACTCCTACTTGTTTAGCTATTGAAAGCCCTATGAGGAAAGCTTCATATTCTGCTGATTTATTGGTGCATTCGAAGTCTAACTTGAAGGAATGTGAGAATACTTCCCCGGTTGGAGATATTAATACCACGCCCGCTCCTCCGGTATTACTGCTAGGGGTAGCGGAGCCATCAAAATACAGGATCCACACTTCTTATTCCAAAATAGAGACGTAAAATTCTCCGGGAGGTCTTCGTGTAGCCCCCAGAGTGCCTTCTCCCGAAATGCTTGCCGGTAAGTCCGCAACGCTTGACCCTTGATAGCTCTAGGTGACGCACACGTTACGTCCAACTACGACATTTGGAGAAGCCATTTTCTTGTCCTTCCAGTCGGGACCGACTTTGAAAGTAAAAACTTTGCGGGATCGATTTAGACACGAGTATCACCTTATTGGATAGTCGGTAATGCCTAAACTTCGAATGGAATGGATCAAGTCTAAACATGCCTTTTCCGCTCTGGGGTATCTGAGTTCAGCGTCCCTCAATATGCGGGTGAAATAGTATATGGGTCGTTCGATTCTCTCGTCGTCTTCCAGAGGGAGTAGAGCCCCCACTGAAGTGTCACTGAAGGCAGTGTAGAGACACATTGGCTTCCCTTGTACAGGAGATTTCATGATGGCTGGAGATGATAGTATTCATTGAATCTTTCGAAAAGCTTCCCGCTGGGTTCCGGTCCAAACGAAGCTGGCTCCTTTCTTCAATAAGGGGGTGAATGAGGCGGTAAGTTGGACTAGACCAGGTATAAAACGTCGAATGTAGTTCACCTTGCCCATGAAACTCTGGAGATACTTCACAGTTCGGGGAGGCGGCCTTGTGAGAATGGCCTGAGTCTTGGACGGGTCTACCTTTATTCCTTCTGCAGTCACTTGGAATCCCAGAAATTTACCTGAAGAGACACCAAAAGAGCATTTCAAGGGATTCATCTTCAACTTGTATTCTCGACACCTCTCAAACACTTTCCGTAAGACGTTGGTGTGATATGCTCGAGCCTTTGACTTGACCACGATATCATCTACATAGGTCTTCTACTTGTTTATGCATCATGTCATGGAACATTACCGTCATAGCGCGTTGATACGTTGCGCCGGCGTTCTTTAATCTGAATGGCATAACAGTATAGTAAAAATTGCCAAGAGGGGTTCGGAAGGCTATCTTACTCGCATCGTGCTCATACATCCTTATCTGATTATAAACGCTGTAACCATCCATGAAGGAGAACATGTCGTGTTCGTTGGTGGCATCTACTAACATGTCGATTTTAGGTAGAGGAAAGTCGTCTTTGGGGCGGCACTTGTTCAAGTCTCTCAAATCCATGCAGCACCGAATTTGTCCGTTTTTCTTCTTTACTGGGACCACATTAGTTAACCAGGTCGTATGATGAATAGGTATGATGAAGCCAGCAGCTAGCAGCTTCTGAATTTCGTTCTTGATTTGTTCTTCTACTTCATGTCTGAATTGCCTCGGAGATTGCTTGATTGGCTTGGATCCAGGTATGACATGTAGGTGATGGGTGACCAATTTCCATCTAGACCCAGGCATTTCCTCGTATGTCCGGGCAAACACATCTTGGTACTCTTTGAGTAGTTGAACAAGACTTGCACGTTCATCCGTGGACAGAGTCGAACCCCATAGAGACAGTCCGGAGATTCTTCATTCCCGATGTTAACGGTCTCGAGCTCGTCAATGGTGGAATTGGTTCCATCTTGTAGGCTGTTGCGGGGCATCTGATACCTCATCTTGTATGTCGTCGTTCTTGCAGCATTCAATTGGGCGGAGAGACTGGGTTCCAGTCTCTCCTGCTAATTGCTAACAGCTGCGCTGGTATATTGTCCTCCCCATCTGATCACGTTTCGCCACAAAAGTGCGTTCCGTTTTGGTGTGAGCATGGGTTGAAGTTTCACCGGATAGAGATGGACGCCTCGTCAGAAAATGTGTGTCGTGGTGTTTAGCCTCCAGTGATGCAAGTCGGTCTTCTTCATGGATTGAAGCCCACGTGGGTAGTGGGGTGCACATGACTTTGTCTGTCCTTCCCTACGGAGTTTCTTTTGTCCCGAACAGCTCCACTCCACATATCGGTGCGTACGGAGACAATGATGCGGGAATACGGATGGCTTCCTCATTTAGCATGGTCTTCATGCACTGGTGATACGTTAAAGGGATGACCTTATTGTAATGAATCCATGGTCTCCCTAGTATCATATGGTAGTCCGGCTCTTTTTCTATGACTTGAAATTTCACTTTTGACTGAACGGGTCCCACTGATAAATTCAGATTGACATACCCGTATGTGCTGGTCTGATTTCCTTCGAAGTCTGTCATTGTGGTGGGTTGTTTTACAATCTTGCATGGGCTAATCTTGGCTGTCTTGAGAGTCTTGAGCGTAATCACATTCGAAGATGCTCCTGTGTCGATGAGGGCCCTTCTGGACTCTGAACCCTTGATGTGTGCGGTAACATGTAGGGCCCGGTTGTGACCTTCCTCTGCCATCATGTCGTCTTCTGTAAATATAACATTGTTTACAGATATTTCCGATGCAGTTAGGACTTCTGGACGAGAAGGAGTCAAGTGTACGTCCAGAGCTATTTTATTAATTGCAGCAAACGTCTCTGCACGTTGATTCCTCACACAAGCTTTCCACTAGAGATGCCGCTCGATCCACTAGTCTCTCGGTTCGTAGTAAAGCTGTTGATCGAGGTGAATGAGTCCTCGGTGTAAAAGTCTCCGGAACACTCATCTATGACGTTATCTTGATGAGGAGATCAAGTATGCCGTTTACCGCTTTTTTGATTAGCTCCACGTTCTTCGTGTGAATCTCCTATACCCGTGCAAGTTCGCTTAATGTTGGAGATCTCCTGATCATGCCGTCGGATACGCCGTTAGGAGGAGGGGTATCTCCGTTGGAGGAACCATCAAGATTTGAGACTGTCGAGGTGGTCCTAAGACCAACCATCTCGAGATTGATTGAATGGTATTGAAGAAATTGACCTTACAACCGAGAGATTAACCTCCCACTGTGGTCGCCAATTGTTTATGGGTGAAAACTATTCCTGCCGGATTTGGTAATTTGAGGTGTGTGGATGAGGAATGAATCTAAACCCAAACAAATTCAACTGCGGTGAGTGCTTGTAGATTCGTAAATCAATGCGTGCAAGTCCGGCCTAAACCAAGAAATGGCCGTTCAGACTTGTTTCGGTCATAAAGTGAAGGAGATGGGGTTGATCTTAGGGAGGGAAGCGAAGAAGGTGTTGAGATTGTGAAGGTGTTGGCTTTCTTATGACTAGTAACGAAAGGTGAGCGGAGCTTACGATTGATGCAAGCAGGCTCTGGGTGTTTGAATACGTTTTGTATTAACACTTGGTTTCTGTCTCGTATGAACTTGTGTTGTTGTGAAAATAGGGAGGAGAACCTATTTATACAAGTCATTTGAGCCTTATTCACGTCTCTCGTGGGAAGTGGAGGAAGTGGATTGATGGAGTAGTGGAGTTGTGTGTTGGTGTTACACGACCAGTCTTGCCCACTTCTTCTGTCATCCCTAACCTTGCATGACTTCCTAACACGTTCTTGTGATGGCGCGTTGCACACTGCACATTGTAAACCGCCAGACCAATACCCCAGTATGCATCCCCCAGCTTGTGACATGATTGATGTCTGAAATGTGTGGATCGTGGGACCCACAAAAGGTAGCATGTAATGCTAAATTGAATAACTGTGTTATTCAGGAAGTTGATACTTGTGAAGAATCATGTGTATTTTATGCAGGTACTGCATCATGGTGTGGTAAAGTGACAGGTGGCGATCACCATGACGCCTCACTGACCAATTAACTCATGACCAGGGTTGTATAACCAAGCCGGTAAAGTTGGACGGACGAGATGATCTTTGAGACACTCATCTGCGACCGTTGATGGAATTAGGGTTTTTGAAAAGGTGCGCAGCATCGGTCTCAGCTTGGTCGAAACCAAGCATGGGAAGGGTTTTGAAAGGACCGGCCCAGGGCATGCGTGTAGACAACATGCTTCTGTACACGTCCGTACCTCTATGTCCCATAAAGGCGCGTTCTAGGCCACTCGATTTGACCGACAAAGAGGGGTGGTTGAGATCGATTTTGCAATGAAATATGGTGCTTTTGCAAAAGCCGCACATCGTGCCAACTTCGGGCGCGCGCTTCAAGACGACCAAGCTTGGTCGGTCTTGCCTAATCCGTTCGGCGTGTAGGTGGTAGGCTGGTATTCACGCCTATACCTGACTGTCCCATGAAAACGTGATCTAAGCCACTCAACTCGTCCGGTGAAGTTGAGTGGTCGAGATCAGTTTGCAATCGGGAAGTATGACCACGCAAGTTTGGACGCGTTTTGGGATAGCCGGGCATGATATGCCTTGGTCGATCCGCCGAGGGATAGGACGGGCCCACGGTGGTCATCTTTGGTATGACCGGACTCGCTTAATCTAATCTGGGATCCTCCATTCGTGCCGGAGAAGATGGACGCTCGTGATGCTCAAAACCCTAATTTTGTCTTTCACGACCGTGCCTCATGCTACTGTTCGGACGCACGAATGGGATGACCAACCATGGTTTGTCTCGACCGATTGGTCGGGGTATGTAGGCGGAGCCTACGGTGATTGTGTTGGCATGCTCTGGCCCCTTTGAATCTACATCTACACCCTCCATATAGACCTGCGAAGATGGATGGTTGAGACTGTTTTGCGACACATGTAATATGCACCTAACCCTAATTTAGGGTTTTCCGTCCATACGCTCTGGTTTGGACGTTTTGGCAAGCTATGCCAATATTTTGGGAGGCCCGACCATGCGGGGCCCGCGTTGGTTCGACAAAGGAATATTCCATACCTGCTTGGGGTTATGGAATTGATTTGGGCCATCCAATCACGCTGGTGAGGTTGGATGAACGAGATCATATCCAGACCGATACTGAACAGTCCGGATGCTCAATCGGGCTAGTATAACATACCGAGAGTTCTCAATCGGGCTAGTATAACACACCGAGTTGCAACTTTTGTGCGGGTATTTCGTACATGCTTTCATTATAATTCTTGGAGGTTCGTGTTGCTCTGCCAGAGCAACATTCAGTCGTCATGCCGCATTGATAATGAGTACATGAAATACAAGGCTGCTCATGCATTAATTAATAATGCTATAAATTCTCAGGGTATATGGGATTGTTGCTACATGCTCCAACCTGGATGAATTTCATGTATTTAATTCACATAATGGGATTGTTGCCACATGCTCCATTCTAGGTGAATTAGTAAAGTGAAGGAGTATGCAACACTTATTAATGGCTTTATCTTTTACAAGATGTCGACATAATTTTAAAGTTTTTACAATTTTAACCTTAAATGAAAATCCACCATCAACACAAGCATAATTTAAATTATAAGCATGATTATACTAATCCAAGGATATGTTGTCAACAATAGGAGTTGATCGGATCAACGACAGTAGTTGATCCTATAAACATTTGGGTCAACAACAGGAGTTGATCCCAAAATGAGATCATCAACCGTTGTTGATCCCATAAAAACTGAAACCAATTCACTCAATTCAGTAACAATGAGGCAAGTTAAACACTTGAAAAAGCTAGTTACATTTCCATACAGAACTGCGGACCACTGCCAACAACTGTACCACCACCACCCACCCACCAAATTCAGAACAAAAACTAATTTTGTATAAATATCAAAAATAATCTTATTCACTTTAAACTTCTAATACCATACATTAAGTTAAGTTAATCAAACTATTAGAAACGGGAATCTGAGATAAAAGACGAACCTCAACAAGCAGATCCACGGGAAAGGAAATCCTTAGTTAAATCACCCTCAAACATATCAACGATACCATCTTAATTACTTAATTAGTTATATTGTTATCATCGATATTAGGTTATTCAAGCCAGATCCAGTTGAAAGCGAAATAAATCTAAGCTCTAAATTAGGTTTGCTCGCATCGTTTGTCACTAGATTTATTTATGTAGCTGAATCAAGTAGCAATCGATCTATATCAATTGTTTAGGAGGAGATGGTGGTGGTGCTATTGGTGGGATTAGGTTGATTTTTGGGTGGTGGTAGAGGTACCGTGGAGACGAGATGGACATATGGTGGTGGAGTCTCGTTCAATATATTTTCGTGATGGAAGTAGATGAAAAGTGGAAATAGTGGCAACAGAGATGGTGGTGATGGGTTTGGTTTGATTATCAATTGAAGATCTCTCTCTCAATCTCGTATCTCTATTGAATATCTTTCTCGGACTCTAAAATGGTGGTGGCGGTGCTGGTTACGATATTGACGGCGAAAATAGCGTTGGTGGTGGCGGTGTTGGTTACGATATTGGCGGCAAAAATAGCGTTGACGATGATGGTGTTGGGATTGATGATGAAGACAGTAGTGGTGGCATTGTCTGGAAAGGAAGATACTGATATTCGATAGACAAGAGGGTCCATTTTGAAAAAATAAAAACTTTAATGGACTCCTGATGGGCTAGCTTGTGGTTAGAGAGGGTTATATTTTATTATTTGATAAGAATATTTGGGAAGTCCATCAAAATAAGGGATACTAGTATAATTACCACTTTAGTTTTCCAAATTTAACTTAAATTTTTGGATTATGATTAATAAATATATGGGTTCCATTTAGAGAATCCCGCTTTAAATCACTCCCGAAGCCCTAATATCCACTTTGACTCCGGTCATTGAAAATTGAAAGATGTGCTTCTGTGGTTAACCAATTTTAGATCCCCTTATAGCGACCATAAATCCCCTTATAGCGACCACTAACAGATTAATTGTAACGATTCTTGGAGGTCAAAATAGTACAATTGTTGTGTCTGGCATACCTTTTAGATCCGGAAAGTACAGAATCCATATATTTTCTGCTTCTGATTCGTACGAGTATATATAAAACGGAAAATGGGTAATTTGTCCAAATATTTTTAAAATATGGTTTAAATGAAGGAGTAAAAATTAGTATGGGTGAAATAGACACTACAAAAATAGCAAGGATGAAATCGGATTCATCCAAAACTTGAAAAATAGTAAGGATGAAACCGGATACATCCTTGTAAATTAAACATAAGAAAAAGTATTTGAAAATGGGTAGGATGAAACTGTTTTACATCGTGGCTATTTTTTACATTTTTATCCATTTAAACAATATCAAAATCTAAATGTCCTTTTCACCTTAAATTGTTGACTTTGATTTTTTTAACCAATTTTGTGTATATGAAAAAGTACCTCGTTCAGTTCAGAGCAGTCGGTGCCTCTTTTGGGAATGGAAGAAGATTTAAATTAAAAAAGGATACCGAAACAGGTGATCATTTCTGTATTTTCAGACCTCAATTTTCTCCTTTTAATTATTTTTTATTTTATTTTTATCACTTTATCAGTGGAATTATTATTATCATTATTATATCACTAGATGAAGAAGAATCAATGATCTTAGTTTGATTTTTCTAAAAAGCTTATGTGTATAAGATCATTGATCAAGGGGTTTGTTAGATCCGTACATGTTTAAGTTTTACCGAAAACTCCAATAGATTTCCTAATCCTAGTTTGTTTCTCACAACAAAACAGTTTCCTTATAGAAATACATGTATGTGTCTCTATATAAATAATATATTCACAGAGAGCATCCAATATTTGTGTTCATAGGTTTAACTTAGTTTTTGAGTGGTTGATTTATTCTTCTGATATCGTCTGAAAAAATTTGAACTCAGGTCGTGCTGTACGTGTTATATTGATTGATTTGCATCGATATGGAGAATCTTAATGGCGATGTGATATCCGAAATCTTTTCTCGTCTTCCTCCGGAGACACTTTTTTTGTAACATTTATTTATAGAAACCAGCCTATTATTTAAGAACGGATGGAGTATCTGATAACCTAAACTTTGTATATTTTGTAACTGTAATTTGAACTTATCGCGGAGAAGAAAAAGGAAGTTCCGGGGGGAAAATGAATGGAAAGTAACTGGATGAACCGTGTACAGAACCAGTTGGGTCGGATGGTTCAACAGTTAGATCGTCCGGTTCGACTGGTTTATTGGGTCTTTTCGCATATTAGTGGGTCAAGGATGAACCAATCCTTTTTTTCTTAATGTTTCACTGGTTCGATAGTTGGACCGACTGATCCGGTCCGGTTCTTAAAACATTGACCTGAAGGTCATTACATTCCCTTGTCCACGACCTAAAGACGAAGGCTAAGTCACGTACACGATTTGAGTTATGGTGCCCACAGTAAATACTAGACTGAAGATATGGATGGAAGTCGAGACCAATAGCTCGAGACCTAGAATAGGGACTACATAAGAGAAGGGAACTGCCCCCAGGTTGAGGACGTTACTTGGCAGGGAAGCAATGTCTGAGCGGACCATGACGTCATCTCCAACTAGATTATTTCTAATGGGTAGGCTTGAAGAAGGATTTAATCAAATTCATACGAGAATGCGCAGTCTGTCACCAGAACAAAGAGGAACACACTTCACCAGCAGGCCTTCTTTAGTCCTTACCTATCTCTAGTCAAGCTTGGAAGCATTTGAGTATGGATTTTATCACTAGCTTACCAAGTTTATCGTTCTGATTCGGTCGCCCGGTTCCTGGCTGTTCCTGTGCAGCTCTAATAACAAGTATTCTTTTGGTTTCAAAAAGATATGCTTGTTTCCTATATAAGTATCTTCTGGCAATTTTTTATTTCTGCTTTGACGTTCCATTCGTTTATATTGGTGATGAAAAATCCCGACTACTAACAGTCATTTTAATGACTCAGAAAAGCTACCAGAAAATGAATACACATTGCTTGTTCAAACGGTGGTAGTCGCTAACACAATTGTGTTTGATGGCATGGAACGCAAAACTGGCCTAGAAATTTTTCCGGAAGACACCATCAAGGCATCAACTATAAAATGTTGTAGGCCCCAATCACTAAAATGTTGGATATGAGCTGTGCTAGACTCACACCGAATTCCCACTTCAATTTTCACCGAGAGGATCGAATGGATACAACCTTGCGTGCAATGCATTGGGATATGAATGTGGCACAAGTGGGCCCCATGGGTTGTAATCCTTGTATCTGTTGGTAAAAACTTCGGTGAACATTGGAAGTGAGTCTAGACTTTCTGTTTGGATATAAGGTGAAAGATACTACTTTTGGCGATTGAATATTTAAATGAACTAGCATGCAAATTTTGTTAGCCAATGCAAATTTGTTGGCTAACATGAATTTTTCATGCACTAGCTAAGCCACTCAGAAATGCGATGAACTGATTATGAAACTAAATGTTCAAGGAGCTTCACGACCTCTTGCAGTTGTATATATAATCACTTATGTATAGTTTGCAGTTTTGCATATGAGCATCTTTATCTCCGGTTTTCAAAGCTACTAAGCAAAAAAAAGTTAAAAATTAAGATGTTCGGGGAAATTGAACTTAATAGTTTGCAATTTTGTATATGATATCTCCGGTTTCCAAAGCTACTAAGTAAAAAAAATTAAAAATAAGATGTTCGGGGAAATTGAACTTAATTAAGTAGTGGAAGATTGTGGAAGATGTCAATGAGGGTTTGGGTAAGAGAATTCATCTAAGGTTTAGTAATGCAGTTCCATACTACGATTGATTTTCATGCCTGGTGCACAGCTCAACAGCTCAACTATTGATTGATCGACTAAAAAGGTAAAATCCGATATGATACTAATTGGTTTTGATGCTAGAATACGTCCATATTTTGAAAATTGGTTGGTGACGAACAGAATATTTTGTAAATTTTAATGTTATTCCTTTTTCTTTTTTTGAGGAATTAAGGTTAAATTATATTGATAAAGAAAAAAGCATACATCTTGTTTCTATAGCTGTATAAGGCTTCTTAAAGCTAAACAAGTCAAAATATTAAAATCTCAAAGAAAATACGGAAAATGGGTCATTTTCCTAAATATTTTTAAAACATGGTTCTAATAGACGAGTAAAAATTATTATGGGTGAAATGGACACCAAAAACATGGCAAGAATGAAACTGAATTTGAAAATGCGGGGGTCTAACAACGACACCCAATAATTCGTTTGGCAATCTGAGAGACATACCCCAATACACTTTCTAGAGAATCAACTAGACATTCAGACTCAATCTAGAGTAAAGTATATCAAAGAGTTTTAATATCTCTGTTTCAAAATGTAATCAGCAAATCAAACAGATAGAAATCCGCTAGCCTGATTATTTTGTGAAACAACTTCAACGGTACCAAAGACCAATGTTCAAGTGTCAATCAATGTAAATCAACAACCAAAGGTTGGATATTCTAATTGATTGATCTTAAGGCACAACCTGTGATATTTCAATTATATAACAAAATATAATGCGGAAAATAAATGTACCCTCATTTAGGTTGTTACACACAAATGAAATGTACCCTCATTTAGGTTTATGTAACCGTACCTAAACGTGTACACCATGTTGGTTCACAAATAGTTAACCGAGGTTATCCATATGATTACTCTCATATCAACCTTATTCATCTTAACCATAACTAGTTCAAATGACTCAAATCAAACTAGTTAAAGAGAGTAACCAGATTTGAGTTTGTTTTAGTTTTCAAACTCCGTTTGAAATTCACGGATAAATGTGAACTTTCCACTTAAGTATACCAGGTATGAGTATTAAGTAACATTTGAGTTTGTTTTAGTTTTCAAACTCAAGCGTAACTTTTGGTAACCGGATGAGTATGGTTTTTTATTTCAAACTCAGCAGAAATTCACGGACGTGAAATTTCACAAATAGTTTTACCCAGTCTCCGACAACCATTTCGTATACACACAAGTATGCATACTTTAGGTTCCCGGTTTTGGACTTATACATTAATGTGCGAACACACTATGCTTATATCCAAAGATGGTTACAAATTTCTAAACTCTTTATTTCAATCATTGAAACATTCTTAGAGGATGACAATAGTTGTTTTCACACACTATTAGCATCAAAGCAATTTTCAAGATATTGAAATAATCATTATCGAAACATTCCGAGCCTACATCAAATGATTGTATCACACAAACCATTTAAGATGTTACTCGGCAATTTTCTCATGATATAAGATGAACTTGGTCGAAGCGAAACCTTACCAACACATATTTCGAGAAATATGTAAGCGAGATATACTCAGCTCGAAATCTCAAATGTGTATAGATAAAACTATATCGTCACACGACTTATGTCTCAATATAGGAGATAGTAGAAATAGACTTTCCAAGTGATAGATGAGTTCAAGTCTCCACATACCTTTAGTCGAAGAAGTTCCACAAGCTCCCCTTAGTAGTTCTTCGTCTTCAAATGATGAACTCCGTGAAAACTAAGATCAACTACACAATCTATGTCCTAGTCCGAGACATCTATAAATAGGCTAGAAATCAAAACTTATAGTTTTGATCACTAACATTGACAAACATATGTATTTGTAGTATCACACTACACGTTAATTCTCTCCATTTTTGTCAATATAAATTGGCAAAGGTACGAAAACTAGTGGGATCCTCATGAAATTTTCACAGAGATACTTCATGACCAAAAGAGAATACCATATCAACTTATTTAGATGCCATCATAAAGCCGAAGCTAAATGCATTCATCAAGGAGTTTATAAAGATACAAGATAACCCCTATAATATTCCATAGCCGCACTCCCCACAAAGATTGGGCAATTAAGCACAAGTTCTAAAAGAACTCTCCCCCATAAAATGTCATTCCCAAAAGAACAACAAAGGCGACCTTGCTTTTACAAGAAAAGAAGGATTTTTTTTGGATAAAATAAAATCACATGAAAACATGAATTTGTATCCAAAAATCTCAATTGAATCAACCACTAAAATGATCAACTCAATTGGCCATGCTCGACATAAGAGAACTTACAGAGCAACACAGTACATACACAAAGATGTGGATCAAGGAAAATCAATATTCATTCTATTTTTCATCACTATTTGCACAATGACATATAATATACTTAATCCTTCTAAACAAAAGTGTATCCTTTCTTTCATCAAAATTTGCATCATGACATAAAAGGCTTTAACTTTTGTTTGTCAAAAGTTCATTCTACCTTTTATCAATACTTTTATACTGACATAATAGAGATAACTTTTGAACAAGTATGGGACAGTCACAGGTTCACGGACGTAAACAACATATCCCATAACAATTTGCAATACATAAAATCATAAATATTAATACTACAAAAATCATCTTCCAAATAACTTAGAATTTAAATATAATTGAAGATTTGAAAACAAGAAGGTTTTCTTATTGGTTTCGCAGCTTGTGATATTTTTTCACACATTGGCTTGGATCCGAACAAGATCTTACTTATTTTTGGTAGATTTGATCAAGTAGTCGTATAGATCGACAACTATCATTTGGTGGTATTCTTTAATATCCCAAACTGATAACTTATGAATATATATCTGATTATTTCGGGTCATGATTGATCTAACCCGAAAAAGGAGTTTACTTATTAAACAGAAGAGCCTTTCTCATATACACAACATATCTTTATTCAATGATTAATTGAGTGGTTACGAAACAATTTTGTTTCTTTACTGTTTGGAAAATGATCAAAAGGAGTCGAGTGCTAAAGAATTTACATCGGTTAAGGAACTCGAGATAGGGATTTCTGTATTGGTATTCAAGTGTGTTGGCCCGGAGGTTGTAGGAGCGAGGATAGAGGTAGATTACTTGGTCACTATATGAAGTTGGATTTGTTCTTTGTATAACAACTTAGTTCTAAGAGTATTCAAAACTGGACTAGGTCCTAGGGTTTTTCTTCATTTGAGGTTTCCTCATTGACAAAACTATTGTGTTTGTGTGCTTTTACTTCTTTCGCATTAAAAGTAATTTAATTATAAAAGCATCTTATTACTCATATAAAAGTTTGTGGTGTACTAGTGTACCCTGTTTTCAAATCTTCATGCTCAAACACTTGCATCTAAGAATACTTGATAATTAAAAAAAGTGATGAGCCCTTTACAACTTGTATTCTCACAAAATCTTACGATGTCTTTATTATCAATAAAAACCAAATGGTATCAAATTTATTTATTTTTTTTTGAATTTTTGAATTTTTTGATAAAAAAACTTTATTTCCATTAATAATCTCAAATAAAGATTACATAAAGATCAAGTACATCAAGAAATATAAAATAACAAGAACAACATGCTTGAAGTAGTACATATTTGAACAATTCGACAAGGAAAAGAGAAAGAAAACCAAAAGAACTACCTTAAACAAGCATGAGAGAACAGATTAAATCGGAGAAGAGATGGTCTTCAAGGGATATCCTGACATGTGGAACTTCTGGAATAATGGTAAAACTGAAATCAAATGGCAAAATCAGAGAAGGGATGGTCTTCAAGGGATATCAAGTATATTTTAATCTTTTTTTTTGTGTATTTTTTTTTAACTGTCAATTAAGTAAAATGTCTTCAAGGGATATCAAGTATATTTTCAAAGGAATAATGGTAAAACTGAAATCAAATGGCATATCTTCAAGACCATATAATCAAATTTACTTAATTAGGGTATACATAAACCAAGTCGTTTTTAAATCAAGTTTGTATCAGAATTAGGTATACATAAACCATATAAATACAAATTATATTCAAAACCGTTAGGGGATCTGGAAATTCTAGGTTAGCTAACCCAAAGAAATATTAATGTGACTTCCTATCATTCTTAATACTTGTAGAAATATCTCGCGAAACCCTCTTTCTTATAAGTTCGAAGCATATTGGTGTACTCATCTAGATTTTCTAAAGGTGGTGTTACATAGTAGGAATATTAATCTTTCCAGTGATTTGATGGGTAAACTAACTTTTCTCGGTACTTTTCTTAAAAGCTGGAGCAAAGAAAAAAATCGGGTGCATCACGAATAATATCAGTAAACTGAAGAAAAAGTTACTACAACTTCAAGGGCTTGATCCTACTGTGACAACCATACAACAGGAAAGAATAACTTCTGATCAGTTAAATGAATATATAATTATGGAGGCTACTTACTGGGAACAAAGGATGAAGCAAATTTGGTTGAAAACTGGTGATCAAAACTCTAAACAATTCCATCTATCGGTTCAGCAAAGGAAAAGAAAAAATAATATCTCTAGTCTACAAGGAAATAGTGGAAAATGGCTTACAAACCCTAGTGCGATAGCAGATGAATTGATTACTTTTTTCAAAACATTGTTTCAAGAAGACTTGAATATTCAACCCCCATCTGATCTACAACAATCTTCCTTTGTGATGGATGAAACTTCTAATTCCCCTATTTCTTCAATACCGACAATTGAATTTATCTGGAAGATGGTAAAAGATATGAATTTGTTTGGCTCGCCGGGACCAGACGGATTTCCAGTTATTTTTTACAAGAAATGTTGGTCTATAGTAGGAGAAGATACAACGAAGTTCATTCAACAAGTTTTCCATTTAGGAGAACTACCAAGTAAGTTAAATCATACCCATCTCAGCTTAAATCCTAAGGTGAAAAATCCAGTTTCTGCAATGGAATTTCGACCAATATATTGTGTAATATTTTATATAAATTCGTAGCAAAGATCATTGCTATAAGACTAAGTCCCTTTTTGGATAAGTTTATTTCTTGGTCGTAAACCGCTTTTGTGAAAAACATACAAATAACAGATAATATTGTTATCGCAAAGGAATTATTTCACTCAATGCATAAATCCAGATCGAAACAAGTTTTTTTTGCACTAAAACTATATATGTCAAAGGCGTATGATCGGGTTTCATGGTCTTTCTTGGGTTTTATGCTGCATCAAATGGGTATACATGGCCATTCTCATCAACTGATAATGAATTGTGTATGTACATCTACTGTTTCAATTATTGTTAATGGTGCTCAGTATGGAAATTTCAAGAGTGGAAGGGGATTACGACAAGGCTATCCTTTATTTCCATCATTATTCATTATTTGTTCTCAAGGCTTATCACTTCTCATGGAAAGTTTGAAGAGTTAAATCTTTACAATGGTTACAAACTCAACATCAATTCTCCATCAATAAGCCACCTTATGTTTGCGGACGACCTGTTTTTCTTTGGCAAGAACTCAGAGAAAAATGTGCATCAATTGAAGTCTATCTTAGATAATTATTCTTCCTTCTCAAGACAAATTATGAAATTTTCGAAATCTTCGATACATTTCAACAATGGTTGCTCTGATTTTAAAAAAAAAAAAACTATCCCGAAATTCGGTGTAGATAAATGGAAGTTAATGAAAAGTACATGGGTTCCTTTCCTTTGAAGTAAGATTATAGTATAGAAACGCATGAGCCACTGATAGCAAAGTTTGAAAATAAACTATCTGGATATAGATTATTCTTTTTTAACTCTGCAGGAAGGACAATTCTCTCCAAGAATATTTTATCGTCTATTCCATTTTATCCGATGGGAACCAACAAACTTCCAAAGGGTGTAATAAATCAGATAACTCATATTCAGAGATCCTTTTGGTGGGGTCATGATACAAGTACCGGAAAATGTCATTTTATTAACTGGGAAAAGATGGCGAAAGTTAAGGAACATGGAGGGCTTGGGTTACGGAATATGGAGCAGGTAAATGTTTCGTTGGTCTCAAAGTTGGTCTGGCATTTTTTAACGAATGCTGATGCAACATGGGTGAAGATTTATGATTCCAAATATTTACAGTCAGTCTCTTTTTGGGATTGTAATCCAAAACCAAGTGATTCAAAAACCTAGAAAGATATGCTTTATGTTAGTGTTTGTAGGTGAAATGGTTTCTGCTGATTTCGGTAATTGCGGGTGTGCAAGTGAGAAATAATTTAAACCCTAAACAATGTACTGCAAGGGAGTACTTTAGATTCGAGAGATCAATCTGTACAAGTCCGGCCTAAACCAAGAAATGTCCATTCCAGACTTGCTTCGGTCACAAAGTGGAGGAGAATGGGTTGGTTTTGGGGAGGGAAGCAAGGAAAGTGGTGAGACCAGAATAGTTGATTCTCGAAGAGTAGTTGGGTTACTACGACTTGTTATCAGAATAGGGATAGAGATAACAAGGTGAGCTAGCAAGTAAGTATTTCTGAGTGTTGTATCTCCCGTATGAACTTGTTGTTCAATGGAAATAGGTAAGACCTATTTATGCAAGTCGGAGTAAAAACGTACCCTAGTCTCATTAAGGAGTGGGGAAGTAAATGGGAGGAGGTGGTAACCGTATGCATGGAATTGATGTTCCATAAAGTGGTTAATGCATGAAATTGGTTTTCATGAAACTGCTAACGTTATGGAATTGATGTCCCATAAAGTTGTTAACACATGTGCTTTATGTCCCATGAACGTTTCACACATAACTTCTCGTATTTACTAACCGCCTCACCCTTATGACACTTCCTTATGACAACCATAGTGTACGCCGCACGCTGTAAACCACCAAACCAATACCCAAAGAGGATCCCCCAGTTTGTGTTGATGTCTCGAATGTTTTGGAAAACATGTAGCACGTTTTTGTGGCTTGTCAAGTCAAGCTCGGGAAACTTGCCAGCCTCGGTGACCTTCGACGGTCGAGATTTTGCATCTTGAGAGGTGGGGCAACCGTTGATCGTTGCACGCCTTCGTTTTGGTAGCTGCGTAGTGAGGGCCAACGTGGTGGCGCGGCTAGGTTGGTGTGCCATTGGCATGGCAAGGTTTGGCGTGGCCAAACTTAGGTTTTTTCGGGCCAAAGGTTACCATGTGTCGTCTGGTAACCTAGGATGGCTAGGATTTACTCCTGGGATTGAAGGGCAACCGTTGATTGTTTCACGCCTTCGTTTTGGTAGCCGCGTAGTGAGGGCCAACGTGGTGGCGCGGCTAGGTTGGCATGCCGTTGGCATGATAAGGTTTGGCGTGGCCAAACTTAGGTTTTCGGGCCAAAGGTTACCATGTGTCGTCTGGTAACCTTGGATGGCTAGGATTTGCTCCTGCGATTGAAGGCAAACCGTTCATTGTTGCACGCCTTTGTTTTGGTGGCCGCGTAGGGAAGGCCAACAGGGTGGCGCGGCTAGGGTGTTGTTAGGCTTTGCATGTGGGGCCAAGGGTTCGCCTTGGGAGTGGCTAGCTTTTGGCTAGGTGCGATTTTGGCTTGGCATGTGGGGCTAAGGGTTTTCCATGGGAGTATGGCGTGGCTAGGGCCAAGGCAAGGGCGTTTGGCTTGGCATGATGTGACTAGCATGGCTAGGGCCAAGGAAAAGTGCGTGTGGCATGGCGCGGCTAGCTTGGCTAGGTTTGGTTTGGCTTGGCATGTGGGGCCAAGGGTTTTCCATGGGCGTATAGCGTGGTTAGCTTGGCCTAGGTGGGATTTTGGCTTGGCATGTGGGGCCAAGGGTTTGCCATGGGCGTATGACGTGGCTAGGGCCAAGGCAAGGGCGTTTGGCTTGGTATGATGTGACTAGCATGGCTGGGGCCAAGGAAAAGTGCATTTGGCATGGTGCGGCAAGCTTGGCTAGGTTTGGTTTGGCTTGGCATGTGGAGCCAAGGGTTTGCCATGGGCGTATGGCATGGCTAGGGCCAAGGAAAGGGAGTTTGTCTTGGCATGATGTGACTAGCATGGCTAGGGCCAAGGAAAAGTGCGTTTGGCATGGCGCGGCTAGCTTGTCTAGGTTTGGCTTGGATTGGCATGTGGGGCCAAGGGTTTGCATGGGCATATGGCGTGGCTAGCTTGGGCTAGGTGCGTGACCAAGCTAGGGTTTTGGGGCAAAGGTCGTTTGCTAACCTTAGACGGCCGGGATTTGCTCACGGGATTGAAGGGCAACCGTTGATTGTTGCACGCCTTCTTTTTGATTGCCGCGTAGTGAAGGCCGTATGATGGCGCGGCATGGAGCCATGGCGAGGTGCGTTTGGCATGGCACAGTAGGTGTGGCTCGCATGATTTGTCATTGGCACGGAGGTCCGTCTAGCATGGCTGGCATGCTTTGGCGCGGTCGATGTGGCTGGCATGATTTGCCATTGGCACGAGGTGCGGCTAGCATGGTTGGCATGCTTTGGCGCGATCGGTGTGGCTGGCATGATTTTCCATTGGCACGAGAGGTGCGGCTAGCACGGTTGGCATGCTTTGGCGCGGTCGGTGTGGTCGGCATGATTTACCATTGGCACGGAGGTGCGGCTTGCATCGATGGCATGCTTTGGCGTCGATCGGTGTGGTGGCATGATTTGCCATTGGCACAGAGGTGCGGCTAGCATGGTTGGCATGCTTTGGCGCAGTCGGTGTGGCTGGCATGATTTGCCATTGGCATAGTGGTGCGGCTAGCACGGTTGGCATGCTTTGGCGCGGTCGGTGTGGCTGGCATGATTTACCATTGGCACGGAGGTGCGGCTTGCATCGCTGGCATGCTTTGGCGCGGTCGGTGTGGCTGGCATGATTTGCCATTGGCACAGAGGTGCGGCTAGCATGGTTGGCATGCTTTGCGCGATCGGTGTGGTCGGGCATGATTTGCCATTGGCACAGAGGTGCGGCTAGCGTGGTTGGCATGCTTTGGTGCGGTCGGTGTAGCCGGCATGATTTGCCATTGTGCACAGGTGCGGCTAGAATGGTTGGCATGCTTTGGAGAGGTCGGTGTGGTGGCATGATTTGCAATTGGCACACGTGGGAATTAGGGTTTGGATTATCGTAACCCTAATTTGAAAAAGATACCCCGGTAATTATTTAGGGACACATTAAAGGTTTCAGTAAATGTGCCTAGTAAATGCTTGTTACTTTAATGTTGTGACATCACCACTGTCTGCTAGGGTTTAGTGTTTTACGATTTTAACCCTAAGCTAAAAACCACCATCAACATTAAGTCCCCTGCTTAGCTCGGAACAGGTGCCTTGTTGCGAGGTAAGCATATGATGGTGACAGACAAGGACGGAATCGAGGTGTAAATCATTGCAAAGATGGTCAAGAGAATCCGACTAACCTTTTTGAGTGGTAAAGAGAGTTTTGGCTTCCTTTGTTGGCGGCCCTGCGTAAGTTGTATTGGGAATGCAGACCATGGAGTGTTGAGATGAAAGTTACCGGCTTGGTCTGGTCGTACATCTCCAAGGCTAGGGGGCACGGTCTTGGAAGGAGACGCAAGTGGACGGCTTGGCTCGAGGGGCTAAGAGGTGGCGTGGTCTTGGTAAGGTAAACGCGCGTGGATGATAGGGTCGCGACAGTGGAGGAGGCGGCTTGGCATAGTGTGACCTTGGCAAGACGAGACGTAAACGGACGGCTAGGCGTGCTGGGGCCGCGGCAATGTAGCGAATGGCTTGGCGGGGGTGGGGGCGGCAATGGCATGGTGAGACGTGCAAGGGAGGCTAGGCGTTGTGGGGCCGCGGTGATGGAGCGAGGGCTTGGCTGGGGCCGTGGCAAGGTATGGCATACATGGGTGGTGGGGCCGCGGTATGGCGTGAGTGGTCTTGGACGTGGAAATTGGTCTTTGCGGGACCGGTTTCCCCCTTTCCTTCCTTGGCTCAAAATTGGAGATCCTCTCCTTGTTCAAAGTCCCAAGTATCACACCTATAAAAGGATTGTCGGCCTCTCCCTTTGATTCACGTCTTAATTATTCTTTTTTTTTTTTTTTTTTTTTTTGGTTCGCTTGGAAGCAAAGAAGCGGACGAGCGGATTAGGTACGTCTTCCAGTACTTCTTCTTTGTCTTGCTTCCCTTTTGTTTTCTTGTGTTGGTGAAAACCCTAGTTGTAGGCGTACCTTTTATGACCTTGTAGAACATGTTGGTGGAATCCTAGCCACATGTATGTCTTGCACGCGCTCATAGTAGTACTTAGGCATGAATACCATAGTAATGTTGACCGCCTCAACTCGTTGTGTAAGGTAAGCACGCGATAGTAATTTGCCATCCCTTTCCCACGAAAACCTAGTTTTTAGGGTTTACTCCTTGTTTTAGTATGGCCGTGGGCATGGTTTCCCTGGTGGGTCACTCCTCCTCGGTTGGACAAGAATTCTATGTCGCAGGGTACGGCCTTGAAATAAACTGGCTTGCGTCTTAGGTGAAAATAATTTTCGTGCGCTTTCCGTAATAATCTCTCTTCATATTGTTCCGTTGTAGTTGCTTGGAAAGCGGAAGTACTGTGAGAGAATCTTTATTATGACGTCGCTTGAGAAAAATTTTGCCATACCGAAGGATGTTAGTAACTCCAAGCCAAACGTGGATGATGAATTCTTCACGATAGTCTCTCGCCAGGATAAGTCCACTTAAGCATGCGCCACTCGTTTCGACCGGTTCGGAGAGTGAGGGAGGGGACCGGCCAGTTCCTCCTCCCGGAAATGTAATACGGTTTTGCCTTCGAGAGGAAAGAGTATTCCGCCTCTCTTATTGATTTCAAAATCCCAGTGAGTCCACTGCGTTCGTTTGATAAATGGGTGCACTTTATGATAAGTCAAGAGTGCGTAAGAGCTAATTTGACCAAGGCGCAAATCATTGATGTTGTCGCAGCCTCTGCATCACTTTAAATTAGGAAAGACATCCGAGCTTGGTTGCTTTCATCTCCAGCTGGTGTCCAGATACTCATACGTCCATATGTAGGTGGGGAGAACTGACCATATCCTTAGAAAGTGTGGCTATCCTGCTGAATCTTCCCATGACAGGAAACCTTAAAACCAAGTTGTCTGATGATGAGGAAAAGATGCGTACTGCCCTGGTTGCAAAGTCGAAAGGGTTTGTCCGAAAGGAGAACGAGACGAAGTGTTACTATGCCTGGTGGATGTCTCAATGGTTTCCCGATGAGCTGGCACCGGATCAGAAGAATAGTACACTCCACGTCGCGGCATTCTTGGCTCTCTGGTTATCCCGGGATATTTTCGATGATGGCTTTGGTAATAAGTAGATAAGGCTGGAACTCATCAATTTTGCTATAAGATTGGCGAAAGGAGTCATTCTCCTCATTGGCGGCTTGTTTCTCGGTTCTCTGTACACACACTTGGATCATTTGGCTATGGACATGCGTGCTTCAAACGGTTACATGAAAGTGGATTCTTATGTTCATGTTGCTTTTCTCCAAGCGTGGCTATGGGAGCATTATGAAAGATAGGCTCCTAAACTATTGGTTTCACTTCCCGCTTCTTGGGGTAGTTCGAGAATACCTCGCTGGTCGAATAGGCGCCCAAGAGCTGGCTCAAACATGGCTGATTTCCTTGATAACTCGTGCGCCGCTAATTTTCGTCCATGGGCCCCAGTGTGTACATCCATAGCCCAGGTTAATACTTTTGCTTCTGCTCCAAACATGTCTTTGCTTTCTGATGGAAGGAATCTGGGCGTCGGTGAGATTGTATTCATACGAAGTTGCACGTCTGGCTATATACCGTCTTTGTTTCGAGGATCGTGTCAGGCAGTCTCTTATAATATTGAGCGAGCAGCTCGGCATATGGGTTTCGACCAAGGGGTCCCTCTCGTTCGTCAGCTGGAAGCTCCAGAGGATCCATTATCGGACGTTATTGATCCTAGTGTTCTTGCGCCGGGCAGAAGTCTCCCTTTCTTGCTTTCGGAACGAAATCCGTCGACTACCTCCAAGTATAACGCATTCTGGCAAAGTGAATTCCTTGTCATCCAGGAATTTGTGAAAGTCGTAGTGGAGAAAACTCGTGGTAGGACTTCCGCCGAGCTTTTAGCAAAACATCCGTTGTTGAGGGATACTTCTTTAACCAAAAGGAAATCCGTCGGTCTGGACGTGGACAGTCCCCAAGTGAAGGAGCGAAGGTCTAAGAATCGTGCAGGCGGTTTCCAGTCAGATTCCACAGCTCTACCGGCTTTTAGTTCATCCAACATGAGGGTACGTGTGATTTCTTTCTTGACTTCAGCTGGATCACGTATATCCTTGTTTCTTTTCTGAGAACGTGTCCTTGTATCTCGTTCAGGGTTTTGAGAAGACGAACGCCTTTGCCAAACTTGCAAGTAGTCAGAAAGTATCGTTTTCCGAGACAGAGGGTGGGGGTGACGATCTCATCCATGGTGATGGGGATTACGAAAAGGATGAAAGTTCAGAGTCCAGCGATGGCAAGAGTAGTTCTTCCGATAACAGTGCCGAATCTTCGTATAGTCAGTCTGAAACTGAATATGTGAGTCCCCTCCATGTTTTTCTTCTTTCCCCTTTTTTTCTTTCTTTGCAGTAAAACTAAATTTTGATTTTTAGGAGGAAACCGTTCCTGGGGATGATCTTGAAGTGGAAGACCACCAGAGTAAAGACGTAGCCGTACTTCCCACTGCGGAAACTGTGCCATCTAGCGACTTGGACATGGAGATTCATCGTCCCGACGGCGGTGCCGTGACTCGGTGGAGGAGAGCACTTCGGGGGTGAAATTGTATTTAGGGATCTCCGCCGATTCTTGATTGATTCTTGCAGGGTGCCACCTTCAATCCTCCGTATCCGGCCCCTTTCCCCGTGTCATGTGTTGATTGGTGGATTTAGCGTGCCGGCTAAACATGCGACATTGTACACCAAGATTTGGGAAAGCTATGGTCACATTGCCATGACTAAGAAGATCACTAGTCGACATGCGTTGGTCAAGCGTGTGGAGGAAGCCTTGTCTTCGATTTATGAGATGTGCAACGTGACCGGTCATACAATTTCTCGAGGATGTAATCTCGAGCCGGAAGTTCCATCGTGACATGTGCGTACGTGGGCTTCAAATTAAACGTTCCTTGGTTCGTTGAAGGTCTCTCTGATGTTGAAAGGTTGTTGGCGGAGCAGTTGAAGGTCCTTCCGCAGATATGATGAAGAAGCATGAAGCGGAATTCAAAAAGTTGTGCAGAAGTCGAAACTTAAGAGGGCGTCTCTCCAAAGCACGAGGGAGGCCTTTCCAAAAAGGAGCAAGCCGCTGTTGGAAAACTTCCCTTGAATATATATTTGTCTTCTGGACCTCTTATCTTTAGTTTTTTTTTTGAAAGGAAAATGAGACGCCTGGTTTCGGTTTTTGATTTTCTGATTTTCTCGGGTTAATAGATAAATGCTACCTTGACGGTTTTGAATTATATATTTTTTTTTGAATGAAATGTTTAGAATTGAATTGTCTTTGGCTATGAATGAGACATCCTAGGAAAACCATGGAACCGTGTGTTGGTAGATGACATGGGATGAAACATGGCTATAGGTTTTATCAGAACTTGAAAAAGCAAACCACGTATTTTTGTATAGATAAGACTTACTCGGTTTCTTAGGTCTTCTGATGAGAATAAACTTTTCGGGTGTAGGACCAAGTTTTTTTTTTTTTTTTAGAAACATTGTCATGGGAAGTCCCAGTCTTCCGAGTCGTTGCTGTGTTGTCTGATAACATCGCCGTTAATCCCTGGGCGGATCGTTTTGCTTCTAGCCTCTGAGAAGTCCCCAGTCATCCCTTGTTGTGCCATGACTGATAATCCAGCCGTCTAGTAACTGATTCGGAGTGGATCGCCTTCCTCTACCATCTTGACGTCTGGGTCGAAGAATGAGGTCGCCCCGTTGAAAATTGACATTGTAACCGAAAGATCGAACCTCCCATTGTGGTCGCCAATTGTTTGTAGGTGAAAATGGTTTCCTGATTTCGGTAATTGCGGGTGTGAAGGTGAGAAACAATTTAAACCCTAAACAATGTACTGCAAGGGAGTACTTTAGATTCGAGAGATCAATTTGTACAAGTCCGGCCTAAACCAAGAAATGGCCGTTCCAGACCTGCTTCGGTCACAAAGTGGAGGAGAATGGGTTGGTTTAGGGGAGGGAAGCAAGGAAAGTGGTGAGACCAGAATAGTTGATTCGGAAGAGTAGTTGGGCCACTACGACTTGTTATCGGAAAAGTGAGAGAGCTAACAAGGTGAGCTAGCAAGTAAGTATTTCGAGTGTTGTATCTCCCGTATGAACTTGTTGTTCAATGGAAATAGGTAAGGTCTATTTATGCAAGTCGGAGTAAAAACGTACCCTAGTCTCATTAAGGAGTGGGGAAGTAAATGGGAGGAGGTGGTAACCGTATGCATGGAATTGATGTTCCATAAAGTGGTTAATGCATGAAACTGGTTTTCATGAAACTGCTAACGTTATGGAATTGATGTCCCATAAAGTTGTTAACGCATGTGCTTTATGTCCCATGAATATTTCACACATAACTTCCCGTATTTACTAACCGCCTCACCTTTATGACACTTCCTTATGACGGGCGTAGTGTACGCCGCACGCTGTAAACGTCCAAACCAATACCCAAAGAGGATCCCCCGGTTTGTGTTGATGTCTCGAATGTTTTGGAAAACATGTAGCATGTTGTTGTGGCTTGGCAAGTCAAGCTTGGGAAACTTGCCAGCCTGGTGACCTTCGACGGTCGAGATTTTGCATCTTGAGAAGAGGGGCAACCGTTTATCGTTGCACACCTTCGTTTTGGTAGCCGCGTAATGAGGGCCAACGTGGTGGCGCGACTAGGTTGGCATGACATTGGCATGGCAAGGTTTGGCATTGCCAAACTTAGGTTTTCGGGCCAAAGGTTACCATGTGTCGTCTGGTAACCTTGGATGGCTAGGATTTGCTCCTGGGATTGAAGGGAAACCGTTGATTGGTGGCAGCGTAGGGAAGGCCAACAGGGTGGCGCGACTAGGGTGTGGTTAGGCTTGGCATGTGGGGCCAAGGGGTTCGCCATGGGCGTTTGGCTTGGCATGATGTGACTAGTGGCTAGGGCCAAGGCAAGGGTGTTTGGCTTGGTATGATGTGACTAGAATGGCTAGGGCCAAGGCAAAGTGCGTCTAGGTTTGGTTTGGCTTTGCATATGGGGCCAAGGGTTTGCCATGGGCGTATGGCGTGGCTAGCTTGGGCTAGGTGCGATTTTGGCTTGGCATATGGGGCCAAGGGTTATCCATTGGCGTATGGCGTGGCTAGGGCCAAGGCAAGGGTGTTTGGCTTGGTATGATGTGACTAGAATGGCTAGGGCCAAGGCAAAGTGCGTCTAGGTTTGGTTTGGCTTGGCATGTGGGGCCAAGGGTTTGCCATGGGCGTATGGCGTGGCTAGCTTTTGGCTAGGTGCGATTTTGGCTTGGCATGTGGGGCCAAGGGTTTGCCATTGGCGTATGGCGTTGCTAGGGCCAAGGCAAGGGCGTTTGGCTTGGCATGATGTGATTAGCATGGCTAGGGCCAAGGCAAAATGCGTTTTGGCATGCATGGCTTGGCTAGCTTTGGCTAGGTTTGGTTTGGCTTGGCATGTGGGGCCAAGGGTTTGCCATGGGTGTATGGCGTGGCTAGGGCCAAGGAAGAGCGTTTGGCTTGGCATTATGTGACTAGCATGGTTAGGGCCAAGGCAAAGTGCGTTTGGAATGGCGCGTGACCAGCTTGTCTAGGTTTGGTTTGGCATTTGCGCGGATTGAGGGCAACCGTGTGGCCTTCATTTTGATAGCATGATTTGCCATTGGCACGGAGGGTGCAGGTGCGGCTAGCATGGCTGGCATGCTTTGGCGCGGTCGATGTGGCTGGCATGATTTTCCATTGGCACAAAGGTGCCGCTAGCATGGTTGGCATGCTTTGGAGCGGGTGCGGCTAGTGGGCATGTTTGGCATGATTTTCCATTGGCACAGAGGTGCGGCTATCATGGTTGGCATGCTTTGGCGCGGTCGGTGTGGCTGGCATGATTTGCCATTGGCACGGAGGTGCGGCTAGCATGGCTGACATGCTTTGGCGCGGTCGATGTGGCTGGCATGATTTTTCATTGGCACAGAGGTGCGGCTAGCATGGTTGGCATGCTTTGGCACGGTCGGTGTGGCTGGCATGACTAGTAAATGTGAAAAAGATAACTGTAACCATAATTTGAAAAAGATACCACGGTAATTATTTAGGGACACATTAAAGGTTTTTGTAAATGTGCCTAGTAAATGCTTGTTACTTTAAATGTTGTGACATCACTGTCTGCTAGGGTTTAGTGTTTTACGATTTTAACCCTAAACTAAAAACCACCATCAACAGTTAGATAAATCTTCGTCAAAAACTGTTGCTGGTTTATAGGATCAAGGAATTCTATACATATTTGGAATGAACCGTGGGTGAAAAACATACCGGGTTTTAGACCGACAAGATTATCTCATTCGACAGTTCAGGTTAACTAGGTTTCAGAACTTTTCATCCAAGGTCAGAAGGCGTGGAATGTGGAACTCTTGATACAGCTCTTTCCAGAGAATCAGGTGGAAGCAATTTTAAATATCTATATTCCCCAAGATGAATCTATAGAGGATAAACTGATTTGGTTAAAAAAAATATTAGGAATATTCACTGCGAAATCATGCTATAAACTTCTGGCAGATAATGTGGCGACATCTTCTTCTATCTCTTCGTTTCCGTGGAAAATTTTCTGGAAAAAGATGAAGACTCCACCTAAAATCCATAATTTTATATGGAAGGTTCTTCACAATGGGTTGGATGTTTATAGTAATCTTTCAAGATTTAACTCTCATATTCAGAATCTATGCCCTCTCTGTCAACAAGAAGAAGAAACAATCCATCATCTTTTATTCACTTGTCAATTCTCAAAGGCTGTGTTTCAGGAAAGCCCATTATTCATTGATATCCAAGATGGTATTTCACCGATGGATGGTATTCAATTGTGGTTAAATCAGGCAGATCAAGGCATAATGTTAAATCTGGGTTCATGCATTTTATGGAATATATGGAAAATTAGGAATGATAAAATCTTTAACAGTAATCAACCTTCGGTACCAGTTTGTATCCGCAAAGCTCTGGAAGATTTTAAGATTTTCAACTTAAACCATGCCTTGAGTTATTGTGCCTCAACCACTATACAGAGGCAAAATACAGTTCATTGGCTCCCTCCTCATTTGTTCTACATTAAGATTAATGTAGATGCTGCTTACAACAATGGTAAAGGTGCTGCAGCAGCGGTGGCGAGAGATTCATATGGTAGACATTTGGGAAGTACTGCCTTTTGTTTTGATTCCTTCTCCTCAACAGTGGCGGAAGCAAAAGAATATGGCCTTGGTCTCCAGTTGGCGAGAAGACTGCAAATCTCTAACATAATCATCGAGGGGGATACTGAAGAGATTCCTCAAGCTATAACTGGGAACATGAACGATATTCCTTGGAGTATTCGATCCACTGTTCTTTCAATTCGAGACCGCGTCAAGAATTTCAAAGAAGTTAGTTTTATGGTTGTTCTTAGAGACGTTAATTCAATTGTTCATGACTTAGTTCAATTTGCAATTTCAAAATTTTTAAACAGATGGTGGGTTTATGATGAACCACCAGGTTGTATTATGCAACGTCTCATTTTACATGAGGATTAATATAATAAAAAATCTGTTTCCTTCAAAAAAAAATAAAAATAAATTAATAATCGATGATGAAGTCTTTTAGATAATGATACAGTTTCACATATAACTCGTTCGAGGCTATTTCAGTTCAGCCAAACAAATTTGACTTAGAAATGAGTCATATTATCATGTCCTGATTCGTTTTACTTGATTTAATTTGACATGCCCTCGAATATTCATTTCAGAAGCTCAACAACTAAGATAAGAAAGATATAATCAATTAACATTGGAACAAACTGCTCTGCAAAAGAATGCTATGACAGTTTGAGCATTGAAACTCAACCAAATCACCAACTATCGGCTCTACCCCATAAAGATATTGTAAGCGGTTGAGGGTGAGGCTGTACATGGTAACGTTTATCCGCTAAAGCCAAACCAATTAAAAGAATACCAAATCGAGCCATTTACTAATAGTTGGATTTGGTTTAAAAAGATAAAAACCGATAACGGTTTCGGTTTTGGTTTGATGTAATAACTAGACTGAATACTAACGATAAAACTGATTAGCTTTGATGTAATTAATATCACCATTAGATCTACCTAAGATTAATTATATTTAATTTTATTCGTAGATTTAAACTTAAATGTCTACATCTAATTTTATCTAATTTTAATATGTAATTTTATGTTTAATTTTTTGTGGAATTATATTTTAATCTTTTTTTTTATGTATTTTTTTTTTAACTGTCAATTAAGCGAAACAGAATAATGTTGAAATTGAAATCAAATGGCAAAATCGGAACCCAACATAAAACAAAAAATCGAAACCGGTTTGTTAATGCATGATTTTGGTTTGGAAAATCAAAAACCAGGAGTCATGGTTTCAGTTTTAGTTTGAGCAACAACCGAACCGAAACCGACCACGTACATCCATAGTTGAATCCATAGTTGAAGGGGGCAAGAGGTTAAAGGATATAAAAGACATTTTTACTATGTTAGTGACCTATATAAATTTAAGGGTTTTTCTCTATCGCTTCGTATCGGTTTTTCTTCAGCTTCTTCCCCAATTTAAATGGTGATCTCATCATAACCAAACCATCAATTTATATACCCAAATTCAAATTTCATGATCAATTTGGTCTGCTGATCAATCGGATTTCTTGATCTCTTCCTCTCGTCCATTCTAACGAGATAAAGTTGAAGTTTTGATTTCACATTTTGTATAAAGATGACAACTTTAATGCAGAAGAACATGAAAATTGATGACGACGACGATCAACTCCGTCCATATCTTCCTCCGGTTTTAATAATCGACAGCATTCTCACCAGATTACCAGCTCGGGTTCTAGCAAAGTGGAGTCGCGTCTGCAAAATATGGTACGATTCAGTTTATAATGGTCAAAAATTTGCTGAGATTCACTTCATTATTCATTCAAAATCAAAACAAAAAAAAGCTATTCTTAAGTCTCCTTAATGTATTGCTTGTCGATGAAACAAAAACTTGCTTTTTCAGTTTAGATGACGACTGTCAACACAACACAGATTATTACCGACCATAGATTCCCCAGGGAGAGGTGAATTAGTAGGTTATTTGTAATGGCTTAGCTTGTATTACAAAAGTGCATAATGAGGCTTATCGTGGTAAGGCGGCAATAGTTGTCGCTAATCCGACCAGGTGTGAAATACTTCATCTCCCCTTTTTGTATCCTTGTACTGAGGTGCGATGCGAGTATTTGTGTCATGGTTTTGGTTTTGATTCGTCAAGTAAAGATTTTTTTACTTCGAAAGCCAATGACTTGTATGCATGGTCTTTACTTTGGGAACTAAGTCATGGAGAAAGATGGTTATGAGGGTAGCTGATATCTGGCCGCCACCAGGTTCTTCTCCTTTTCCTGGCCGAATGGTAACAAGAGTTTCGGGAAATGTTCGTGTACCAGCCACCCTTTGCGGGGGTGACCTTTTCTGGAGGATAACTAATAGTGTGGTAGTAGAAGGTGATGGGGTAATCAATAATAATAGTAATGTAAGTGAGATGTTGCTCTCATTTGACATTCACAATGAGAAGATTCAGTTCATTCGACTCCCCGCTGAATGTAATTTGACCCCAACCTCGAAAGTGGCTTTAGTAGTTGAACATCATCTTCTGGAGCATAAAGGATGCCTATGTGTTGCACGGTCTGAAAAGGCAACGAGAAACATCATAGATCATAGCCATCAGCATTGTAACAGTCAGAGTAGTTTTATTTGCCGTTGTGGTTTCATGGTCCAGCTGTATATGTTGAAGGACACGAACAAGCAAGTGTGGATCAAGGGGGAGACTTTCAGTTTTCAAATTCAGCAGCTGGGTTTAGCACCAGCTCTGTTCTGTTGTTACCTTGACACTGCTACTGCTACTCCTACTACCCTCCCTACATGTATATTGAGTTTCTCTGATCTAGGTATTATTGTATTGGTTCGATGGGGAGTGTCTTAAATTCTTTAATTTTCAAACGGAACGTCTGGAGGTGAAACCAAAATATAGAAATGTGGTTATTTACAAACTTATTAGTAGCCTCAGAAACCGAAAGCAATTGACTCATAATTGAAGTTGAGAAATCACATGTTACTTAGATTTTCCTACTTTTAAGATTTGTAGTGTTAGATATAGACAGGTTGCTCTTCTTATGGTGCAGATGCATAAAATTTTGGCAATGTTATTCAGTGAAACCAAATTTGTTATTGTCGCAGATAACAGAAGTTATTTCATTGACTTGAGTGCTAGATTATGATTATATGAGAATACACACACACACGCGTATTGAGAATGAAAAACAAGCAATCCCAAACTTTGGAAGTAAAAATTGGGATTTATTTGGAAATATTCTAAATTGCAGAATTTCCTTTTACTGAGTTCTAGTTACAATAGCACTTGAGCCTATATAAAGAAGTTGCATACCGATTCCTGATTCCTGAGAACTCAGTGAAAGGAAATCAAATTTCTTTGTGGTTTGATTTTGGTTTCTTTTCCATTGTAAGTTTGATTGTAACCACAGATAGCAGCGGCGCTGATGCCGAGAAACAGAAAATATCCGAGGGCCATCGGTGAAGAGCAGAGGAAAACTAGGAAAATAGAAGAAGAACGTTCTTCTCCACATCTTCCCGAGGAACTGATTCTGGAAAACATTCTGACCAGATTACCAGCTCGGAATCTAGGTCGATTCACCGTCAGTAAGTTATGGTATGATTCAATACACGATACACACGATTTACTGCCTCTCACTTTGCTCAGCAAAACAGTAGAAATGATCATGATGATTTGAATTTAGTATTTAGTCTCACAGGGTGTTTGGCCGAAAATATGTTGGATTTGAATAATAGGGTGAAATCTATGTTATGTTGGCGGACGTGACCAAAACTAAATGTATTTTGGTATTTGGACGTTTCTGCCCTTACCTTTTTATTTTATCACCTGTTTTTCCCTGGCCGTACCCAACATCTGATTTTTTTTTTTTTTTTTTTTTTTTTACAGTTACCGATTATTATTTGACTGTGGCTTACGTGGGTGTTGAGATAGCACATCTAGACACCGTATAATGTCGAGAGGATAGGCATAAGGGACGCCATCGGAGTCCTGACATCAACTTTTGTGGAGTCTGGACACTGCATATTTGGATCTCATTATACGTTTCTAAACGTGATTATCAAAACATTATACAAATCATTAGTGAAATACTTATCATTAATCGGCCTCGATGTCTAGATGTTGTTACTCAAATTTTTTATTTCTCGTCATACTCTTCACTTCTATTTCTTCAACTTCAGCTCTCCAAAGAGCTCATTTTTCTTCTTCCACGGAACACACACCACACCCATCTTCTTCTTCTATTGATGTTCTTCTTCCGGTTTTGTTATTTCCTTTTCTGGTCATGTTCATCATCATCATACAGTGTCTTCAATAGAGATACCAGAGTCTAAACTCATCTATAAGTTCATTTCATTATAAGTTCCACTGATCTGTGATCTCAGGTATGAAAAAATCCGTCTTCCTAAAATCTTGATGTAAACCCTAGAAATTGGATTTCTAATCTTTTTCCCCATTTTCACTTCCACGTCTGGATATAGATTGAAAATTAGGCTAGGGTTTTGATGTTTTATATGTTTATGCATCTTTGATGTTTTCTTTTTGGGTTCAATTTCATCTTTGATGATAATGTTAAACTGGATAGAAATTTTGATTTTGATTTCATGAAATAGGTTTGAAAGAGGGTTTAATAGGCAGTTTCTTAGTGTTAGATTAAAATTTTGATTACGAAATTATGCCACTGTTTGATTTTGGTTGTTAGGGTATTTATATGTTTATGCATCTTTGATGTTTTCTTTTTGGGTTCAATTTCATCTTTGATGATAATGTTAAACTGGATAGAAATTTTGATTTTGATTTCTTGGGTTTAATAGGCAATTTCTTAGTGTTAGATTCGAATTTTGGTTACGAAATTATGCCACTGTTTGATTTTGGTTGTTCGGATTTTAAAGAGGAATTTAAGCAAACATCTGATATGGTTGTACATATCAATAACAAACTAGCATGTTTGTACTTACTAGGGTACTTCTCTCATACTGTGTAACTGTGATGAATTTTTAATATTTTGATGTTACTATGTTGAATTTTTGGTGATCGATGAACACTCATTTTTGATAGAACAATTTCTGGACATGTATGAGATGGTTTAGTGTTTCTCAGGCAGAGCTCCTGTCTCTCTAGTAGTGTTGGTGAAGCAAGACTCTCTTAAACTATAAAATCACTGTTATTAATTTTCTTGCGCAGGTTACAACTGATGATAGAAATGCCTATTTATAGGCTACAATGGACTCTCTAGTTTGGTCTAGAGTTGTACTTTGTTAGTCACTGATTACAAAAGACTAGCACCGCAGCCCTAGAATACTCTAGGATACATCACACTTATCAATTTCTTTTTGTATACGTAACTCTCGGGTCTTGGCAACAAACCGAATGGTGACTCTTGTTTGTTCATTCTAGGGTGATAAGCATCAAGACATGAAGAGAGGACTAGGTATCACCAATTTCTTTTTGTAAACGAGGAATTGAAGCGGTTAGAGGTTCTCTCAGTCATACTTCAGCAATGCAAACACTACCCAGAACGCATGGTGACTGGTGGTTTTTTGTATTATTTTTTTGTTCGTATCTTTACAAGGATTCAAGTCTTGGTGTAGACATTTTGCTGTATGGTATGCATCTAAGTGGGGAACGCAGAGGAACTCTATTTTCGGCAATTGGGTATGATGCCAATGGAAAAATGTACCATATTGCGTTTGCCATCGTTGATTCTGAGAACGGTGATTCGTGTTTATGGTTCATGCAAAAGTTATTCGATGCGCTTGGTCACGAGTATTCGGTGAGAAAGGATCTAGTTGTGTGTTCAGACAGATCGGCAGGCTTCGAATCAGCGATTGCGGAAGTGTTTCCTGAAGCATGCCATTTGACTCTGCGCGTACCATATTAAAGGTATCTAACAACAACACTTTATAGTCATGTTACATTTGTTAGAAACTCATCTCCTTTAAAGTTTAACCCTTGAGCTATGTAGCGCGGGACAGCTCCTAGTCGACTTTGCCGATGTAGTATACATATAATATTGAGGACTTCGCCGCTGCTAAGGCATTTATGAGAGCCGCGCAAGCGTACACTATAGATGGTTATCGGAGGGCTATGTTACAAATCAAAAAGGATAAGGCGTTTTTTCTATGCGCGGTGGTCAATCGGACAAAGCTGCAATTTCACGGCGCCAGCCCAAGCCCCAATAAAGCATAGATCGAACTTTTTTTAAAATTCTGGATGGTCTCCACTCTCTTGTTTAGAATGTATGTTTTTATTTTGAACCAAAACATTGTCATGCGCTTTAAGCTTCAAGTACCCTTGCAAAGTAAAACTCTTACGGTTATGTAACCTTCCTCCAAGAGTGTTAAGCCTTATAAGGCAATGAACTTTATCAGTGTTAACTATGTTTTAAAATTCAGCGTCCTGGAAAATTTGTCTATATCGTTATATTAGAAGAACAAGCAAACTATTGGTCGTCTTGCTTGTCCAAGGCTTATCAACAAGATAAGTCAAACTGACATTAATAATATGTTCCATTTGTGTGCAGCTATTATCCACGGTGTTCTTCTAGTGTGCGAAAAAAATATTATCCACAACAAGAATAATATGTTGTGCGGGCAATATCTACTTCACATGTATCTAAGAGAAAATGCTTTGTATGAGTGTATCGACGAGATACGTCAAATTGACAAGACTCAATATTGGTGTTGTGCAAAAGGGTTGTGCACACTCCCAAACAACCTGCACAGGCCGATGCGGGTGAACTAATGCTTGCACACAAGGCTTTTGCACAGGAAGAAAAATGAATCTTGGTCAAAGGTGTCGGGACACTCTTGACACACTAGTCCCGACATCGTCTAATCTCATAAAAATTAATAATATTAAGTTAATAATATTATTGATTTTCAATGGTAGCTTAAGTTAATAATATTATTTATATGCTCAAAATAAAAATTTATTAATAAATATGTGTTTATTTATTTTAGTTACTTTTATATTGTTTGTAATATAAGAAAAAGTTTTTCGATAATGCTACCAATTTATTATTATTTTGTCGTTATAGTATCACCTCAGGAGAAACCAAATTTAACCCATATCTTTTAATTTTTCTTTTTTATTTCTCATTGACAATCCTCCTAACTCGTTATGGGCAGTTTTTTTTAGTAAAATAAAATGGGTAAATAATTAAGGTTAACCTTAAATCAACATATTAAATGACAAAGGCAAAAAGAAATGAAATGAAAACTCGAGTAGAGATGGGAGATAGAGACCAAGGGGAGAAATGGCTACATAGAAATATCTTTGTGCATGTGAATGGCACGCGCGGAATGCTGTCATTGTAAACAAGGTTGCTCAGGTGAAGAGAAATGCCTGCATCGACGTATGCTCTTGGGTCCAATACGTCTGAACAACCCTTGTTTACGAATATTCTTAGCGTGCAGCGGTTCTCCACGGTGATACGGAAAGACCATAATAACCTTATAGTTGTAGATATTCCCTGGTTTCCAGTGCGGATATATCTGCACGGGTTTGAGTGGATATTTCTGTCCGGCCCCCTTTTGAGAAATGAAAAAACTTCATTTTCTAATTTGACGGGTCACACCTTATTGTTTAGGGTGTCGGGACATTCTTCACAAGCGTGTCCCGACATCTTTTATAATTTAATAAAAATTGCACATTTTTTTTTTTTTTTTAATAAACAGACTTGCAAGAAACTCTTGCTAAATTATTTATGAAACCCTTTCAAGAAACTCGATGCAACTTCCAAAAGATGTCGGGACACGCTTGTGAAGAATGTCCCGACACCCTAAACAATAAGGTGTGACCCGACAAATTAGAAAATGAAGTTTTTTCATTTCTCAAAAGGTGGGGCGTAAAAGAAATATCCACTCAAACCTCGTTAATATATCCTACAACTATAAGGCTATTATGGTATCTCTACAACTATAAGGCTATTATGGTCTTTCCCTATCACCGTGGATAGTAGTTTGCACGCTAAGAATATTGTAAACAAGGGTTGTTCGGATGTTTAGACCCAAGAGCATACGTCGATGCAATCATTTCTCTTCACCTTTTGAACAACCTTGTTTACTTTGACAGTTTCCTCTTGTGCCATTCACATGCGTGACTTTGATGCTTCCACCCTGCACCAAACTGAACTAGAGGATGTTTCTCACCTTGGTCTTTATCTCCCATCTCTATTCGAGTTTTCATTTCCTTTCTTTTTGAATCATATTTTTTAAATGCTATTTTTATTTTATTTTTGAAGGGGATTGTGCTTTGTCAAATTAATACTATCATTTTTGTTTGAATCATATAAAATTTGTGTTTAGTCAGTAAATTGAAGAGTAAATTGAAGAGCAGAAAATCAACCATCATCAAGATTTAAAGATAAATTTGTTTGAATCATATAGATTTGTGTTTATTCAGTAATTCAAGGAGTAAATTGGTCGCATTGCCTCAAACTTGCTAAATTATTTATGAAACCCTTTCGATCCACCTTTTGACTTTTAGCTTTCCATCAGTCAACACCTCCTATAGGTATAAGCGCCGTAAAGGAAATATCCACTCAAACCTGTGGGGATATATCCGCAGACTAGAAACAAATATCAACAACTATTAAGGCTATTATGGTCTTTCCGTATCACCGTGGATAAGTGCTGCACGCTATGAATAATTGTAAACAAGGTTTGTTCAGATGTTTAGAACTTGCACTAATCTTTGAAAATCCTATTTTTTTTATTTTATTTTTGAAGGGGATTGTGCTTTGTCAAATTAATACTATTATTTTTGTTTGAATCATATAAATTTGTGTTTAGTCAGTAAATTGAAGAGTAAATTGAAGAGTAGAAATCAACTATCTTTTTCTTTTGTCAGAAGGGGCCGGACAGGAAATATCCACTCAAACCTGTGCAGGGAGTATCTACAACTATAAGGCTATTATGGTCTCTACAACTATAAGGCTATTATGGTCTTTCCGTATCACCGTGGATAGCAGCTGCACGCTAAGAATATTCGTAAACAAGGGTTGTCCAGATGTATTGGACCCAAGAGCATACGTCGATGCAGGCATTTCTCTTCACCTGAACAACCTTGTTTACACTGACAGCTACCAGCTCGTCCTCAAAATTATTGTGTTTCTCACCTTGGTTATCTTGGTTACTATTACTTCCTAAGAAAAATCGTAGCCCAGAACTTGATATGTCATCTCCTTCTCTTCCAAAAACTTTCTTTCCTTTATCTGCCATTGTTTTTCTGGTAGAGCCAAAATCACAAAGGTTATGTGGCTGGCCAAAAAATCAACTAAACATTTGGAGTATTTAACGCAAAACCAAAGATACCAGGCATTGCGGACCCAAGAGGGTCTTTAATGAAAATTTGGGGAGAGATATTCCTTTCACTTATGACCTTTAATTACATTTATTACATGATAACGTACAAAACTGGGGAAAGATGAAAGTAATCTGACACCCGCATTGGCTCTTCTTCAATCATATCAAAACGATGAACGCGTATTACGAACTGATATGTCACTTCGGTGTAAACCTGCAACTCGAATACATGTACTATGTCTACTTTTTTTTTTTTTTTGACCTGTCAAAATAATGTCGCTAAAGAAATGAAGACACTACCCTAGCTTTTCATGTCGGTAATAAAGTAGACGTGTACTATATCTATTCTATTCTATATATTGTTATTACACAAAGGGAACACCCTTACTGTAGCACTGGAATGTTCCGCACGTGCTAATGCACGTGCATAAAGAATTGTGTTCATAGGGTCCATTTTAGTGAAGCTCCAAATTTTGAACTTCGGATTTTACCCTTTGTTTCATCTTTTCACTCGCCCAGGATATAAAATTATTGAGGGTATAAAAGTAATTTAAAGGGAATACAAGATCTCCAATCAAAATGAAAAATCAATCTAATCTAACACCATTGAAATTTTAAAAATTTCCTCCAAATTCTTCATTAAAAAAACCAGAAACAATTATAGTTCAAAAACAAAAATAACAAGCTAAAACAAAAATAATGTCAATGAAGTTGTTGGAAACATTTACATCAAGCGTAATAAAGCGGACGTGTACTATATCTACTTTTTTTTTTGGTAATAAAGTAGACGTGTCAAATATCTACTTCACATGTATCTAAGAGAAAATGCTTTGTATGAGTGTATCGACGAGATACGTCAAATTGACAAGACTCAATATTGGTGTTGTGCAAAAGGGTTGTGCACACTCCCAAACAACCTGCACAGGCCGATGCGGGTGAACTAATGCTTGCACACAAGGCTTTTGCACAGGAAGAAAAAATGAATGTCGGCCGGCCTTGAACTGGGGAGTCGTCAACCGTTCGTTAGTGGTTAGCATCAGCCGTTGGATTAGAAACTAGATAAGACTACAAGTACCAACAACTTACGAGCAGAAACCCTATTATTTTTGGCTTCTCCTTCCTCGCCGCAGCTCAGACAATCCTTCTCTCTCTCTGCAAACAAAATCATTTCCTTCTATCCGAAGATTAATTAACAAGAATCTGTTGCTTTAATCAAAATTGGTAGGTGAGTTGATTGTTATCTTTTCGAGTATCTTCATTCATTTCTGCTTAGGGTTTTCAGTTTATTGATTTTTTTTTCAATTTCTGGTGCAGGTATTACGTTACTTTGGAGTTTAATCTTAATCCAGCAAGGTAATGATTTAACTTCAATTGTTGACTCCATGGATTGAATTCTGATTCTAAATCACCCTGACCCAAACTTCAATTGTACCTAATAGAAACATTAGGCTTTTTTGTAGATTTAATCTCAATTGGTCATTTTGACTGTTATGTTTTTGGGATTCATTTCTGCCTAGGGTTTTAAGTTTTGTGAATATTAATTCAATTTCTGGATTGGTTTCATAATGCTTGTGATAATTGGTGGTTTCAATTGGATTGATTTCGATTCTAATCACCACGAATTTGGTTTCTATTGGACATTAAGTTTATTTGTAATGGTCATTTTGATTTTTATTTTTGTGAAACGGCCCATGAAGCAGAAAGACATTTCATTTCTCTATGTTTAAGTTGAACTCTTGTCTTGTGTGTTAAAGTTCAACTAAATCAGTGTTTGGTTTATCGGGTTATATATTAATGCTTGGATTGCAAATGCAGGTAATTGAATAGGTCGGTGTTTGCTCTATCAAGCAAACATGCATCGGGCTCTTTCGACAGGGGTGCTCTATTTGGATACAGGACAACTAGGTATATATTGATAAACTGCCTGCTCCTCTTGAGTGTTGATAAGAATTATGCCTTCCCATCTATCTTTGAACCTGACATGTTTTTTACTTGCATCAGCCGTGATGATGATGACGCAACTGTTTTCTATCACTGGGATAACCCTGTATACCCCCTTGCCGGATAAGTTGTCACAACTGCACTACTGGAGTTGGAGGTTTTTTTTGATCAATCACTGGCATTGGAGTTGAATGATCACAACTTCAAAACCAACATTAAAGGCAACACACCAGTTAAAGAGCTAGTTGTTATGTCTGATAGAGAGGGGACGGCACAGGAACGAAATGCTTACTTGGAGCACATGGTGCAAGGTAGCATCTTCACATTTTTAGTTTTTTGGTTTAAACTTAGAAATAATTTTCTAATAACGTAGTGTAATCCTTGCAGGATTATAATGTGTGGAGTAGTCTCACAACGGGTGGGGTAGTTTCATCTCCTAACGGACTCCAATATGGGAGTTTCATCGCCTATTGGAGTTGAATGGACATAACTTCAAAACCAACTTTGAAGGCAACACATCAATTCAGTGATCCAAGTTGGATTTGCCATTTGAAAAGATTGCTCTATGTTGGTTATTGTAGAAGATGAGCTTAGATACAAGATGACACAGGAAAAGGAATGCTCACTTGGAAGGTATCATATGGAGCCCATTGGGCAAATTATGAAACTTCAAATGGGCTAGCACGTCTGGCCAGGGTTATCCTTGTGGTAGAATAGAATTAATTTTCTTCTACCACCAGGTAATCCTGGCTGGAAATGCAAGTCCCTAAAACTATATCAATTTGATGAAACACTTTACTAAATCCCTGTTGATGTTGCCTACACTTGCTGGTATGAGTCTACAACCTCCATTGTTTATTCCACTTTTCAGGATCAACAGTGATTTACAAATGAAAGTACTGATTGCATAGGCTTTTGTCATGTTTTGCAGAATCACATTCGGGTTCTTTGCAGAAATCCATGGACTTGTACTAGACGCAATTATGGAGGTAACTTGCATAATTATTCTAATTTTCTAAACTGGAAGCGGTCATTTCCTGGCTTATTTCTGCACTTCTCTTCTTTTCTGATTGTGCAATAGGGCACTGTTGTTTATATATAATAGAAAAGATTGCTCTATGTTGGTTGCTGTAGAAGATGAGCTTAGATACAAGATGACACAGGAAAAGGAATGCTCACTTGGAAGGTATCATATGGAGCCCATTGGGCAGATTATGAAACTTCAAATGGGCTAGCACGTCTGGCCAGGGTTATCCTTGTGGTAGAATAGAATTAATTTTCTTCTACCACCAGGTAATCCTGGCTGGAAATGCAAGTCCCTAAAACTATATCAATTTGATGAAACACTTTACTAAATCCCTGTTGATGTTGCCTACACTTGCTGGTATGAGTCTACAACCTCCATTGTTTATTCCACTTTTCAGGATCAACAGTGATTTACAAATGAAAGTACTGATTGCATAGGCTTTTGTCATGTTTTGCGAGAATCACATTCGAGTTCTTTGCCGAAAATCCATGGACTTGTACTAGACGCAATTATGGAGGTAACTTGCATAATTATTCTAATTTTCTAAACTGGAAGCGGTCATTTCCTGGCTTATTTCTGCACTTCTCTTCTTTTCTGATTGTGCAATAGGGCACTGTTGTTTATATATAATAGGAAAGTAGCTCTTGTCTCTCTTAGTAACTAGTGTAGTTACTGATAATTTCTTTGGACAGTGTTGGCATTGCAAATCTGTACAAGCGAGGGAATCAACTTGTAGCCAAGATCAAATTCTTGAAATAAGTTGACGGAGCTGCAGCAATACCTTGGCATTTGCACAAGTGGGAAGATTATTATTTTTTTGGTTGTAATTTTCAATAGCCTATAATGAGTGATGATACACTTCCCTCAAAGCATGACAGAACGGCGGCAGGAAACACGAACCTTTCTCAATCCACCTCTACTTAAGGATCCTAGATTAAGACTCCTGTGAGAAGTAGACAAGTTGAAGGATGACTGCTAGGCAGGTGTTGTGTTTTTAAGATGTGTGTGTTCTGAAGTTATATGTGCTGAACATATGAAAATGTAACACGAGTCCCCAGATAAAAAAGAATATATATCTTTGGAGCATGCCTCTTTTTTTTTCTTGCACCAGATCCACGTGCTTTGTCCTCAACAGTATTTTTTTATTTTTTATGCAAGGCTTTTTCTTCTTGTGAGTGATTCTTGTTTACATGGCGAACCGCTGTCTACACTGTGCCTTTCTATTTTACCCTTTTAAAAGTAAAGAAAATGCTGTACACACCGTCTAGAGGGTGGTACCCATCTTTTAAAATTCTGCACATTTACCATCTCGATGTTTAGAACGCTTGCATCTCTATCGTTCATTTCCTCTCGGTGCACACACGGTGCGTATCATTACTCTAAAAGTAATGGTTCAAAAATATCCTCAATTCCTTGACTCTGGTCTGTCAGCTGCCACTGAAGTATGCTAGTATGCTTTTTGACATGAAGAAAAATCCCTACCTACATGAAATATGCTGTTGTGCTTATATAGAGCACACAAGATATTTTACAAAAGCTGCGCCATAATTCAACAAAACAAAGATACTAAGATCCCTCTGAGATAACAATAAATTGTAATAAATTGTTCTACTGCATTCAGTTTTAAAGATGATCATCGTTAGGAGCACTAAACACACTGGCATATTCACATGGTCTCAACATTTTTGCTGCCATCTTGTGCCTCATTTCCAAGCAAATTTCACCAGCTTTTTTTGAATCCATTTCAATAGATTTGTCGTTATCTTTTGCATATCTTTTCATAAAATAGCATACGAAAAGGAGGCAGTCTGGAGAGGGTCCTTGCTGTGGACATGCAGTCTGGATCACATCGGTGAAAACAACTGGTTCCGTTAATCTTTTGCTTATTTCAGGTGTGACAGCCGCTGCCATTTTCCTTGCATCGAAAAGATGGGGATCTTCAACTTGCAAGACCAATGAGTTGAGGAAATGCCACTCTCTGCGTTGAACATCAAACACTAATAGAGTCCAGTGATCTCCTGATTTAAGTGGGTCCTCACTTATATTCATGGGGATGAGAAGATAGTCCAGCATCTCCATTTCACGTGCACGTACCTCTCGGAGAGGCTTACTAACATGTTCATCTATTCCACTTTGAATGCCATTCCGGACAGCATACTGCATTTTAACCAAATGGTCCACATCATTCAGAATTCATGGATTTGTTGAAATTTCAGCTCCTTAACCTTTATGCTTTACCACTAAACAACTTATAAGCACACTCAACAACTCATTGAAACCAGAATTAGCTTAACCTACATGCTGAAATTAGACTAGAAACTAGAATTAGCATACTCAACAACTCATTGAAACCAGCACCATACATAGTAATGACACTACATGTAGTTCATACTAAAATAGATTGAGAACATGGAAATAGAAACACTCAAGACATCTAAACATTCACGACTTATTAAGTTATTATCAACTTCTATTTCCTCACACTACTTGATGATGGATGAAACTGATTTGCTTTTAAAGATAACTTGTGAGGCTATAAGAGAGTCACAAGATTATAATAAATCATGATTCACTTAACCTAAACAAGAATTACTTTAAGCATATGGGATTACTTTAACCTAACAGGATTAACTTAAACAGAAACTCATAAAACGGAAAAAGAGAACATCAAAAAACTAACCCATGCATAAGGATCAAAGTACACACAGTTCCTGTACTTAGGAGCTTTGTTCTGACGGTCTGATGTAGCTCTTATTCTCCTCCTCAAAGTGTAGAACTGAATGGCTTGAGTGTCGACCAAGTCATCAAATAGCAGTTCTTTCAGTGTTGATCCCATAACGATAACTGAAACCTTGGCCTCTAGAAAAGCATTGGCATTCACGTGAAAAGCAACATCCCTGCAAGTTTTTAATAAAACCATTATCATGTTAGTTCAGTGGATAAACAAGACACTATTTTTCACTTTTTAATTCCAAAGAACGTGCATATAGTTTTTTAAGCAATGTCGATATGAAAAAACTTAGTGTGTGATTTTAACATTGTAGTAGCATGTTTCCAGAAACTGGAAATCCTCATTTGGTCGTCTTCATTCATTTTGTGAAGCAGTTTATTCCCATCCAGGCTGGGAAGTTTGCGACCACGCGGCTTCTTCTTAGTAGCATCTTCTTCAGAATCTTGATTTTCAGTATCAGAATCCGCTTCTAACGAGGTATTAATGGTTTCTTTCGTGCGATTGAAAATTTCATATAGATCACTCCTGTATTTATCTTCTGGAATGCGGTGTCCACGAGATTTCAGACTCTCTAGATTATGCTTTTTCGAGAGGACGAATTCAACAAAATCGTAATAAATAGACTTTTCAGATTGCAAATCAGAATACGCTTCGTCTCTCCTCGCCAACAATTGTTGGGATATTAGCAATTGATTCCTTAACACCTTAATCGTTATGTCTGGGCTCATATCATCGGTGTCAGGAATGACAGGCTCAAGAGTCAATCTTTTCTCTTCCTCTGACCAACCTTCTTCTATCAGTGATTTAGATAGCTGAAAATTTAAAACTGAAAAATAAGATAGATAAACAGACTTGCAAGAAACTCGATGCAGTGAGTATAATAGTAAATGATAACTTGTTTTTTTTTTTTTTTTTACCATGGACACCGCTTTCTTCATATCTACTTTAAGAGTCAGTTCCTTCAATGTCCATCTTGTCATCCTTGGAAACTTTTTGTTTTCTTGATTGAAGTAGTTCGAGTGTGATGCGAACAAGTACTGCATAAAAATAGCTAAATTAATATTTTCACATTAATTTTTATGCAAATTAGAAGAAACTGTCGCACTTACCAGTAGATATATCACACATCCATGTACAGACAGAGGACCGGCCTTTTGATTTCTAATGCTCGACATTAGATTCTCGTGAATTAGCTGTGGCCAATCAGTAGTGTTCATCCTGAACAAAGTTACAAAATATTTTCCATAAACGTGCTTTGGCAGCGAATTTCCAGCTCCTGTTGTGAAAAAAGACAGTGACACAAAGATACAGTGTAAGTAACTTTGCTAGGAGGACACCTGTCCTTTTAATTTCATACACATCTTCTGTCTCTGACTCAAGTATATTCACAAAGATAGTCTCAATATCAGTTTTTTTAAACTGCTTACTATCCTTAAAATAAGCCAGTACATCTATTTCTCCAGCCATCTTTACTGTTCCTTGTTTTATAGCAGCCCCTGATCTGGGTCTCCTAATCCCGAAGTAGACGGCTAAATGATTTGCGGTGCTTGTCAAAGTAAATTTATTGTCACCGTCCCCAAAGACAAAACAGTGATCCGTTTCTCCAACTTCTTCATCAGAGTTACCTTTTACAGGATTCTTGTAAGTTCCTATTATTGATTCAATAAATTGTACACTCTTTTTCCAATCATAAAAAGCTGTAGAAAGCTCTTTGTATATAAAAGGTTTCGACATATTCCAGAAAGGGCTGGTTTCTAAAACCTCCAACTGTTCGTCCTTGAACCAGAGTAACTTCTTTTCTGTTGAGCCCAAAAGTATCTCCTCATCGCGTTGTTTTCTTTTCGCCGGATCGGGCTCCAATCTTTTACATAGGTTGATAAGTGCATGGTAGCCACATCTGTAGTTTTTTGTTGGTGGTTCTGCAAAACCAAGGCAAAATGTTATACTTCTGGGCATAAACAACTATTGAACCTTTTAAATTAGGTAAAATTTATTTTTTCGTACCATCTTTGAAGTTGACAATATCTGTACCTTCTGGTTTCGATATAACCATAGAATTAAAGTTGACCATATCTGTTGATCCTTCTGGTGGTTCTGGTATAATCATAGAAATTGGTTCTTCTGAAAAATCAAAACGATAATTAGGGCACTCGAACATACATGACCAATATCTTTTTCACATCAAACATCACAGGTTTATACAATCAACACAATTAATCACAATATCTCCAAAAATAACCAAAACTCAATGTGCCCAACCACGAAATAAAATTCTAGGAAATCGGTACTTTTGGATGTAAACATCTGTCCAACCATTTAAATTAGGTAAAATCAATTTTGATTACCTGAATGATGATACGGGACAATAGTTCCCGGGGGAACCACCATGGAAGTTGAAGTTTGCGAAAAACAAAAGGATAATTTATGCACGTGTACACAAACAGATAAGGATTCAAAACAAAAAGGTTTGAAATTGCAATTTAGACTAATAACTTTTACAAAACAAAAAGGGCTGAAATGCATATAGTCTGGCGGAACCAGGATTTAAATTTGAAGCTATTTTAGTTTGTTTATGGTACTAGAAGTTGAGGATAAATTCTCGAAATTATGTGGACTTAAAACTAATTTTACCAATAAACCAAATTCATGGTTAATTTGTTTGCTTCAAATTTTTTTTTTTCAATTGCATCTAATGATCTAACAAAAGAAATCATAAATTAAATCATAAACAAAGTCACACATTATCAGATCTCATTTCTTACCAAGAAGAGGAGGTGCTTCCAGTTTCATTTTCTTTGGCTGAGTTTCTTCTTCTCTTTTTCTTTTTACAGCTCTATTATCCCTAATCATACTGAAATCAATTGGTTCTGATGTTTTTGATACAAGTTTTTTTCCCTTGGCTGGTGCCATTAAAAATCTCTTGTGGTGAAAACCTCTGGGTTTTTTGATATCAAGGGTTTGGAATTTTCCCTCTGTCTCTCTCTCTCTCTATCCTCAGAAAACGCTGGTGATGAAATGGGTCTATGTTGACCCAGGTCAATTTTTTTGTTAAATGAGTAGTGAGCAGAATGGCCATTTCACCCTTGGGCCATTTTGGTAACCCTGAAAGGCTTGGTAACATCTATACCGTCGGTTTAGAATCAACGGTTCATGTTTATTGAGGGAAACTAAAAGACCTAAAGTGAAAGGCTGGAGAGACACCCAGAATCATTTTATTCTCTTCATTTCTCTCTCCAAAAGAACGGCTGAAGGTTTCTGTGATATTTTTTAGATCTTCATTTCTTCATTTCTGAAATCGAAGATAGAGATGAATGAAAAGGAATCGCAGAATGATTCTGTTGAGATCAAGGAAAGCTCAGGGAAAGAGGCTGTGTCTAGGTTAAAATCCCTTACCTGTATTCTTTCAAATGAAATCTGCATAACCCCTACCATGATTGCTTCGTTTTTTTTCTTTTTGGTGATGATTATTGTATTTCCATCTAAATCATTTTTTCTTTTTTCTGCTGCTTAAAGTTGGGCTAAAACAATATACCTTTATGTGATGTTTTTTTTTTTTAATGTTGGGCCAAAACAATTTTTGGAAAAATGTAGGACCTAGTGGACTAAATACCAAGGATAAGGTGGACTAAATATATAATATGGCATAAATTTCAGGGGTTTCTACATGATTAACAGGATTTTTTTTTTTTTTGTGGGGGGGGGGGGGGTGGGCTTCTAGAGCCATGGTTAGTCAACCCTTGGCTCCGCCCCTTGCATGATTCTATCATACTGTATTTTTTGGTCTCCCATTACAAATTAATTTTAATAATCCCGATGAAAAATTTATTTGCTCAGTTTGTTTGATTTGTAAATTTAAGTAATTTCGATTTTTGGTTTTGAATGCTTGTTTATGTAGGTCAAAATTCCCTTTTTTTTTTTTTTTGTGAACAACAAGAATGTTGATATTTTTTCAAAAATTTCTTGTTTTTGTATGTTGCAGTGTCCAAGATAGATCTCCTTTTAAACACATTGATGTCCACATTGTTCAGGATCCATGGAATCCTGTATATTTCTATCACCTGGTAAGAGGTGCAATTGATTTGGAATGGTTGGAGAAAGAGGTTCGTAGGAGGGTAGGTCTGCAAGTAAGTGAGGTATTGATCTAATATGGGCTGAAGACCCTTGGCGGCCTTTTAGCATTCTTCGAACTGATGAGGATTTCTCGAAGTTTTGGGATAATGCCGCACCAAGTGGAAGGGGGTTCTATATGGTTACTTGGCAATATATTGTATCTAAAAAAGGTTATTTCTCAAGTTAGAAGAAGCACCAGACTTAGAGTTGTTAGAAGAAGCCCCAGACTTCAAGCTTAAGCTAAGGCTGATAAACAACAAGGTACCTCTACTTCTAAGAAGCTGTTTTAGGACTTACTGAATGAAGTCTAGTCACTCAAGCTAGTGATGGTGATAATTTGAGAGGTGGCTCAAGTACTAGGGTATTTGTAGTTAATGAATCAGCTGTAACCTGTAGATGATGATTATGTTGTTTAACTTAGAACCAAGATACTGATGTTCATCTAGTACTTGTTTATTTAAGACAGATCTTGCAGATTATATTTGAAGATTGTTTTCTATTTCCTTACATAAACAAGACACTTGGGCTCTTGAATTTCTAACTTTGTCTTTTGAGCGAATGAAAATGGCATCTGAAGCCCATATAAATGCCTTGCATTCACTGCAGATAAGGTAAGCTATGTTCTTATTGTGTTGATTGTTGCATAAATCCAGGATGAGAATGGATTTGCAGGATGATTTGAAGCAAGCTTGATTTTGCAGTGGACAATGTTTCATCCAATGATCATCTTCTCCACATGCATAACAGCTATTGGGTGATTGTAACATGAGTGATTTTGATTTACATGGGTGACAGGCATCTTCAAACCATTCGAAGTAGGTGCAGGTAGGAATAGTACACTTCAAGAACATTTTCCCGAAATTTTCAGTTGTGGAGGATCGAAGCAATGCTCTTACACCGTTACATGGAACATGCTTGCACCTAGAATAGATCCAAGGACAGACTTTTGGCTCATGATTCCCCTGTTCACACACTGCACAATCAATTAGGGTTTTTTTCAGTCTCACCTTACTGTTGCTGCTACTGCTACTGCTACTACTTGGAGAGTTTTTTGCCCCTCCACCCATTGCTTATGCTTGCCTATCTAATTGTAGGTTTTTTTGCATCGAATTGATTAGTAGTGGGAAAAATTTGATGGTGCAGAAATTATGGTTCCTCTTATATAGAGGTTGGATCCGTTTAAAGATGCAGAATAAGAATAAGACCGTTTAAAGATGCAGAATAAGACCGTTATGTGATTCATCTCTAGTATGATGGCACGTGTTTATGACCGTTGCACAGTAAACTCATTCCACGAGTTAACTCGGTATGGATGAGTCACTAGGTTATCTCGGTCTAACTCTAGTTAGGGCTTTAATGACGACTTGTAGATGGGGACTGGGGGTACTTTAATACTAATAGAATCCCATTTTGTTTTTGTTTTTGTTTTGGATGAATGAAACTCAGAAATCCCTTGACCCATCCACAACTACCGTGACCAATGGATTGCGGACTCCCCACACAATTTCTTATTATCAAGGCCTGTGGTGACATGAACCACCTGTTGCGTAAAAGAGGAATGGCCATTATTATTTTTTGATCAAAGTAATTGAAAAAGTTAAATTGACCGGTCAAGAATCGTACTGTTGGTTTTTGTAGTAGACCAGATGTAAGCACGTGGAATAAGTAGTTGGGGATGAGCGGTCGACAAATGTGTGACATTAAATGTGGCGGGTGGGTAGATCTGGTATGGATGTCTAGATATGAAGCAATTACTACACTCATTTTATTTTAGCTTCACTCATCTGACCTCACTGTATTGAACTCAGACAAGAGTATAGAGAGAGATTAGAGATTTTCTGGGTCCATTATTGCAGATCTATAGAGGGTTTAGTTGATTACATTAAATGACGAAGAGGAAAGCGACAAACTGGTAAGTGCATTCAGAGAATTTTGAACTTTTATACTCTGCTAGCTACTAAGTTGTTGAGTATGAATGCTTTAAATTTCGGGTTGTACAAATATTGCATTTACTAGATCATGTTGGGTTTAAGGTGGTATGCTATAGATTATTGCATTGATTGTTATCGGTTAGTAGTTGGTGTTGATGGCAAGAAGAATATTCAGATCTAGATGATACTAGTAGCATTTAAATCATTGAAGATGTGTTTTCTTTTTGTTGGATCCCATGATTCAGTGTGACTGATGTGTGTAAATACCAATTGCAATTTTATTTATTTTTTTCAACCAAAAGAAAACAAAAAATGAATTAGACTTTGTTTGTCAAGTGGTCTGTTGGATGATGTAAAAGTGGGGCCCGTTTTAATTTAATTATCAAAGCACCGGCGAGTTCATTGTAGCAAACCACCTTAAACCCAACATCTGGTTGTTCATGTTGTCGTCGGTGTTGTGTGTTTAAAAAACTAAAATCAATAAAAGATGAATTTTTGACTTTCTTGTCTTTTAGAAATTACGAAATGGAGGACCACTTTAATCCATCGATATTCCTGTACCACATGGGGGTGTTGAACTTTTTATTGTACTTAGATTTACTCTTTTTTTTCTCAGGAAAGTAGTTATTTGTTTTCTTATGCATCTTCCAACAACTTGATGTGGACCAGAATCAAAGATTCTCATGCCCCAATTCTCAACAACTGGATGTGGTGTGCCCCTTTAATCCGTTTCCTTTTCTTTGCAGCGCCACAACCGAGCCTGATGTGATTCATGTGTACAGCAGTGGTTCTGAATCATCTGATGAATCCCTTTCTCAAATTTCTCAAAGGCTGAAGAGAAAAGATAAGGAGAGTGTGAAGAATACTCACCGAGAATCTTTGCGTTATCTGGATCTCCTTGTTTTTCCAGCGTCCACCAGAATGTGTGCTATGATTCGCCAACGAGGGTGATCGGTTCTTTCGGTTTCAACGACGAGAATCGGTAATTATGCTACTAGGCCGAAGATCAAAGATAAGTATAGGGTGAAGGCTACTCAACGAGAATCTTTGCATTTTCTCGGAAGTCCTGGTTATTCCGAATGTCGAAAATAATTTGTGCGTGTATGATTCTCCTTCGAGTGTGATCAGTTCTTCAAATTTGAACGATACTTGATAAGATGATACAAATACCATTTCTCAAAGGAAGAAGGGAAAATTTATTAAAGAACATAAGACAAACCAGAACAATGAAAGTCCATGTATCTCATCGTGTGTTTCCAAAGTTGAAGAACCAGTACCAGATATTCCCACCAACCCAGAGTATGAAGAACGTATCAATTATGGAGATAACCCGTCAGTGTGGGCAAATGGGTATTATGAAGACTATCCAAGTCCTATTGGTAGCCCATATCTGATGGATCTCGGTGCTTGTAGAGAGCAAAGGCTCAAGTCCGATGAGGTGGACCATTGTGATACCGAGAATGAAGTATACATTGATTACCCTTATAGTTCAGAGGGCGAGAGTATCCCAAGCGGCCGAAAGACGAATCGGGAAATCCCATCCACGAAACCTAGAAGGCTATTCTATGAAGATGGAACAGATGGAACAACGGGATGCAGTTCAAATGTAATTGGTGCTTCAGGTGTCGAGGACAAGGATAGTGATGATGTTAAAGCCGAATGGGTAGAAAGAAATATAAGGACCTATATTAATCGCCACAATGGAACTAAGGCTTCAACAATTAGGAATAAGATTATGAGTGATCATAATATCAAGGTAAAATACTCAATTGCACGCCGTGCAAGGATTAGATGCCTTGAAGGCATTCATGGATCTTTTGAAAGCTTCAGATACTTTGACGGACTTGTATTTATGCGTGTGTGTGTGTGTTAAGTTTGGCACAAAGATATCCATATGTTGTTATTAGACTTTATGTTGGTTTAGCAACAAATTAGGTTGCTTAGCGTTGGGTTGGTTATTGGTTGTGCTTTGGATTATTAGTTTGTGTTAATGGGCAGTTGTGATTGTTTGAATTCAGGTTATTACCCGAGCTATGTAGGCAGATTGAAGACAACAACCCGGGAAGCATTGTAAATCTGAGCAGCAGCGCAAATACTAACCAGTTTGAAGGTTTGTGCATAGCTTACAATGCTTCACTTGAAGGTTTCAAGAATGGGTGCAGACCCATTATAGCATTAGAGAGCTCGCCACTCCAGGGAAAGTTTGGTGGTGCCGTTCTGTCGGCTACTTCAATCGATGCAGACAATGGGATGTTTCCTATTGCCGTTTACATCTGCAGGAGTACATGTTTTAATACATGGAATAAATTTCTTTCTATAATTGCACCTTTTCTAAATAAATTGGATAGGCGAATTACATTTTTTTTTCCAGATTTGACCGCCATGCAAAAGGTGAGACATCGTATCCTCCTATGTATTGATTACTATTGTAGCAATCATGTTTTAAATTTGTCTAAGGAACTTGAATGTTTTCCTTACAGGCTGCAATCTGGCTGTTGAGGAGAATTTCGTGAATTATACTCAAAGACTTTGCACTGATCAATTGTTAACGGTAATGAGGACTGTGGATTTTGGACATGAGTTTTACCATTACGAATCGGTACGTGCGAAGAGCAAAAGCTTATAATTCCCAAGGTTTTATAAGTGCAATGGATAACCTCAAAAAAACATGTCCACTGGTAGTGGAGTGGTTGGAAGCATATGACGAAGGATGGGCTAGGCATCAGTTTGACGGTGCTGCCAATTGCCGGCACGTGTCAAACATCCTGGGTGCAACATTCAACCAGTGGGTAAAAGAGTTGAGGTGTTTGCCCATACACAAGTGGGTATTGAGGTATGAAGCTCTGCTGTCTTACTTGTTTGGAAAGAGATCTCGTCAACTTTCCTCTTGGCCTCCTTTAGTTCCTAGAGCGTGGAATGCGGTAAAGAAACAAAGACGGAATGTAGGGGGAGGAGGGTATGTTGTCCACTCAACGCTAACCCAAGATGTATGGTCCGTGGAGGAGAAACCTCTTGTATCTCCTTTTAAAGTTGATTTGAAACGACGAATGTGCTGCTGTGGAGAATGGCAAGTAGCAGGGATACCTTGTCTCCACGCAATGGCCGTTCTTGTTGAAAAAAGACCAGACGAGATTGAAAGGTAAGTCATGTTTCTTCTTTTATGTTTATTTTGTATTTCTTTATAGGTTGGGTAGATACTAACACTGTTTTCGTTCTTGTTAGCTACGTTGACGAGTGCTTCACTGTCAAGAAGTATCAAGCAACATATGCCCATTCAATAAATCTAACGGCCAGCATGGAGGGATGCCAACAGGAACCAGGAAGCATTGTCCATCCACCACCATTAAAGGATGCTAGAAGAAAGGGTTTCAAATAAAGTAAACCAGTTGAAGGACCGCGTGGGCGGTTGTTGTGTACCTACGATGTGTCGAATTTGTTAAGTCGTACGTGTTGAACAGATGAATGAAAAGGTAACTCAACAGAAATTTATTGAAAACAGTTAAACTACGTTGGTTATTGAAACCAAATGATGATATGATACTAGAAGAAGAAATTGATTCAGTTGGTGATCCCAGTCAAATGCACTCTTTTTAATTGGGTTAGAGACTTACAATATTTTTTGTCTGCTGGTTTCTCTTTGAGTTAATGTAACTGGAATTCGTGTTATTGGTGAATCCTATTTTTTTAATCTATTTTGCCCTTTCTCCTGTCTATACCTTTTTATGATATGTTACCGCTTCCAGAAGAGGAGCTAGTAAATGAGCTACAGCTTTAGGTCCGGGGGTTCGATTCTTATATCTTTTTTTTCTTACTGAATTTGTAATCCAATTATCCAACCATACAAGTCTAATTGACATAGTCAAAGGTGAACAAAAGAGTCAAATAGTGCGCGTCAGGTCCTACACCGTATCTTTTTCTCGATCTATCTGTAAATCGACGAGATAAGTCGCATTGACATAGTCAAGGCTTAAGTCAAATTGACAAGACTCAAAATGCCTACAATATTGGTGTTGTGCAAAAGGGTTGTGCACACTCCCAAACAACCTGCACAGGCCGATGCGGGTGAACTAATGCTTGCACACAAGGCTTTTGCACAGGAAGAAAAATGAATCTTGGTCAAAGGTGTCGGGACACTCTTGACACACTAGTCCCGACATCGTCTAATTTCATAAAAATTAATAATATTAAGTTAATAATATTATTGATTTTCAATGGTAGCTTAAGTTAATAATATTATTTATATGCTCAAAATAAAAATTTATTAATAAATATGTGTTTATTTATTTTAGTTACTTTTATATTGTTTGTAATATAAGAAAAAGTTTTTCTGATAATGCTACCAATTTATTATTATTTTGTCGTTATAGTATCACCTTAGGAGAAACCAAATTTAACCCATATCTTTTAATTTTTCTTTTTTTATTTCTCATTGACAATCCTCCTAACTGTTATGGGCAGTTTTTTTTTAGTAAAATAAAATGGGTAAATAATTAAGGTTAACCTTAAATCAACATATTAAATGACAAAGGCAAAAAGAAATGAAATGAAAACTCGAGTAGAGATGGGAGATAGAGACCAAGGGGAGAAATGGCTACATAGAAATATGCTGTGCATGTGAATGGCACGCGCGGAATGCTGTCATTGTAAACAAGGTTGCTCAGGTGAAGAGAAATGCTGCATCGACGTATGCTCTTGGGTCCAATACGTCTGAACAACCCTTGTTTACGAATATTCTTAGCGTGCAGCTGCTATCCACGGTGATACGGAAAGACCATAATAACCTTATAGTTGTAGATATTCCCTGGTTTCCAGCTGCGGATATATCCTGCACAGGTTTGAGTGGATATTTCCTGTCCGGCCCCCTTTTGAGAAATGAAAAAACTTCATTTTCTAATTTGACGGGTCACACCTTATTGTTTAGGGTGTCGGGACATTCTTCACAAGCGTGTCCCGACATCTTTTATAATTTAATAAAAATTGCACATTTTTTTTTTTTTTAATAAACAGACTTGCAAGAAACTCAAATATCCACTCAAACCTTTACAATGCAGGAGTATCTACAACTATAAGGCTATTATGGTCTCTACAACTATAAGGCTATTATGGTCTTTCCGTATCACCGTGGATAGCAGCTGCACGCTAAGAATATTCGTAAACAAGGGTTGTTCAGACGTATTGGACCCAAGAGCATACGTCGATGCAGGCATTTCTCTTCACCTGAACAACCTTGTTTACATTGACAGAGTTTCCTCGTGTGCCATTCACATGCGTGATCGATGCTTCCACCCCGCACCAAACGAACTAGAGGATGTTTCTCACCTTGGTCTTTATCTCCCATCTCTATTCGAGTTTTCATTTCCTTTCTTTTTTTCGTCTCTCTCTCATTCGCAACTTTCAGGTCTTCTTCTCTCTTTTACTCCCATCAAATCTGAATCATATTTTTTAAATGCTATTTTTATTTTATTTTTGAAGGGGATTGTGCTTTGTCAAATTCATACTATCATTTTTGTTTGAATCATATAAAATTTGTGTTTAGTCAGTAAATTGAAGAGTAAATTGAAGAGCAGAAAATCAACCATCATCAAGATTTAAAGATAAATTTGTTTGAATCATATAGATTTGTGTTTATTCAGTAATTCAAGGAGTAAATTGGTCGCATTGCCTCAAACTTGCTAAATTATTTATGAAACCCTTTCGATCCACCTTTTGACTTTTAGCTTTCCATCACCAACACCTCCTATAGGTATAAGCGGCCGTAAAGGAAATATCCACTCAAACACATGAATAATTGGATATATCCGCAGCTAGAAACCGGGGAATATCAACAACTATTAAGGCTATTATGGTCTTTCCGTATCACCGTGGATAAGTGCTGCACGCTATGAATAATTGTAAACAAGGTTTGTTCAGATGTTTAGAACTTGCACTAATCTTTGAAAATCCTATTTTTTTATTTTATTTTTGAAGGGGATTGTGCTTTGTCAAATTAATACTATTATTTTTGTTTGAATCATATAAATTTGTGTTTAGTCAGTAAATTGAAGAGTAAATTGAAGAGTAGAAATCAACTATCTTTTGTCAGAAGGGGCCGGACAGGAAATATCCACTCAAACCTGTGCAGGGAGTATCTACAACTATAAGGCTATTATGGTCTCTACAACTATAAGGCTATTATGGTCTTTCCGTATCACCGTGGATAGCAAATATCCACTCAAACACGCACGCTAAGAATATTCGTAAACAAGGGTTGTTCAGATGTATTGGACCCAAGAGCATACGTCGATGCAGGCATTTCTCTTCACCTGAACAACCTTGTTTACACTATAAGGCTATTATGGTCTACCAGCTCGTCCTCAAAATTATTGTGTTTCTCACCTTGGTTATCTTGGTTACTATTACTTCCTAAGAAAAATCGTAGCCCATAACTTGATATGTCATCTCCTTCTCTTCCAAAAACTTTCTTTCCTTTATCTGCCATTGTTTTTCTGGTAGAGCCAAAATCACAAAGGTTATGTGGCTGGCCAAAAAATCAACTAAACATTTGGAGTATTTAACGCAAAACCAAAGATACCAGGCATTGCGGACCCAAGAGGGTCTTTAATGAAAATTTGGGGAGAGATATTCCTTTCACTTATGACCTTTAATTACATTTATTACATGATAACGTACAAAACTGGGGAAAGATGAAAGTAATCTGACACCTGCATTGGCTCTTCTTCTGAATCATATCAAAACAGTAACGCGTATTACGAACTGATATGTCACTTCAGTGTAAACCTGCAACTCGAATACATGTACTATGTCTACTTTTTTTTTTTTTTTTACCTGTCAAAATAATGTCGCTAAAGAAATGAAGACACTACCCTAGCTTTTCATGTCGGTAATAAAGTAGACGTGTACTATATCTATTCTATTCTATATATTGTTATTACACAAAGGGAACACCCTTACTGTAGCACTGGAATGTTCCGCACGTGCTAATGCACGTGCATAAAGAATTGTGTTCATAGGGTCCATTTTAGTGAAGCTCCAAATTTTGAACTTCGGATTTTACCCTTTGTTTCATCTTTTCACTCGCCCAGGATATAAAATTATTGAGGGTATAAAAGTAATTTAAAGGGAATACAAGATCTCCAATCAAAATGAAAAATCAATCTAATCTAACACCATTGAAATTTTAAAAATTTCCTCCAAATTCTTCATTAAAAAAACCAGAAACAATTATAGTTCAAAAACAAAAATAACAAGCTAAAACAAAAATAATGTCAATGAAGTTGTTGGAAACATTTACATCAAGCGTAATAAAGCGGACGTGTACTATATCTACTTTTTTTTTGGTAATAAAGTAGACGTGTCAAATATCTACTTCACATGTATCTAAGAGAAAATGCTTTGTATGAGTGTATCGACGAGATACGTCAAATTGACAAGACTCAATATTGGTGTTGTGCAAAAGGGTTGTGCACACTCCCAAACAACCTGCACAGGCCGATGCGGGTGAACTAATGCTTGCACACAAGGCTTTTGCACAGGAAGAAAAATGAATGTCGGCCGGCCTTGAACTGGGGAGTCGTCAACCGTTCGTTAGTGGTTAGCATCAGCCGTTGGATTAGAAACTAGATAAGACTACAAGTACCAACAACTTACGAGCAGAAACCCTATTATTTTTGGCTTCTCCTTCCTCGCCGCAGCTCAGACAATCCTTCTCTCTCTCTGCAAACAAAATCATTTCCTTCTATCCGAAGATTAATTAACAAGAATCTGTTGCTTTAATCAAAATTGGTAGGTGAGTTGATTGTTATCTTTTCGAGTATCTTCATTCATTTCTGCTTAGGGTTTTCAGTTTATTGATTTTTTTTTCAATTTCTGGTGCAGGTATTACGTTACTTTGGAGTTTAATCTTAATCCAAAGAAGGTAATGATTTAACTTCAATTGTTGACTCCATGGATTGAATTCGATTCTAAATCACCCTGACCCAAACTTCAATTGTACCTAATAGAAACATTAGGCTTTTTTGTAGATTTAATCTCAATTGGTCATTTTGACTGTTATGTTTTTGGGATTCATTTCTGCCTAGGGTTTTAAGTTTTGTGAATATTAATTCAATTTCTGGATTGGTTTCATAATGCTTGTGATAATTGGTGGTTTCAATTGGATTGATTTCTGATTCTAATCACCCTGAATTTGGTTTCTATTGGACATTAAGTTTATTTGTAATGGTCATTTTGATTTTTATTTTTGTGAAACGGCCCATGAAGCAGAAAGACATTTCATTTCTCTATGTTTAAGTTGAACTCTTGTCTTGTGTGTTAAAGTTCAACTAAATCAGTGTTTGGTTTATCGGGTTATATATTAATGCTTGGATTGCAAATGCAGGTAATTGAATAGGTCGGTGTTTGCTCTATCAAGCAAACATGCATCGGGCTCTTTCGACAGGGGTGCTCTATTTGGATACAGGACAACTAGGTATATATTGATAAACTGCCTGCTCCTCTTGAGTGTTGATAAGAATTATGCCTTCCCATCTATCTTTGAACCTGACATGTTTTTTACTTGCATCAGCCGTGATGATGATGACGCAACTGTTTTCTATCGCCGAGCTAATTAGGAATTTAAAGGTCTATATAAAACGCCATGTTGGAAGTAAGACTTCAACAATTAGGAAAATGATTTTGAGTGAGCATAACATCAAGAATCGATTGCACGCCGTGCAATTGTTAGATGTGTTGAAGGCATGCATGGATCTTTTTAATAAAGCTTCGGGTACTTTGACTGAAACTTAGTGGTCTATATGTTATTATATTTTATCAACAAATTAGGTATCTTAGTGTTGGTTATTTGGTTGTGTTTTGATTATGACTTTCCATCTAAATTTGAATTTGACAAGTTTTTGTACTTGCCACAGTTGCGACGATGCTATATTTTTCTATCACCGGGATAATCCTGCACCCCCAATCCGAAAGACGAACGACTTATCCTACACCCTGGTCTGAAAGACAAAAAGCTTTATGTGTTTTTTAACTCGATGATAGTGGATGCAGCTGAAAATGCCAAAGACAACAAATCTAAGGACCAATGCAGCGCAACTGATAAATGTTGCCAGAACACATTGAATATGATGTTGCCAGAACACATTCAATATAATGGTGCCAGATCATATTCAATCTTGCCTTGCTTTCGCTTCCTCCTGTCGCATCAGGTTTGGACTCGACTTCTTCATGTGGAGGTTTGCTTGCTAATTATTTTTGTTTATCGTCTTAGATTGAAGAAGGCTTATCTAAAAATGATCCTCACAAGTTGAATGTTTTTTGCACTGGCAGAACCCGACTGCTTGGCAAAGCAACTACTGGCCTAGAAGGATTTTTTTCGTAGTCTCCACTACATGTTACCAAAGAGCATGAGCAACATTTTCTATGGTAATTGTTCGACCCACATTGCAGCACATTGAAAAGTTGATGAAAGAATACAGCAGATTAGTGATGAGGTTTTACAACATTTTCTGTGGTAATTGTTTGAAAGAGCATGTGCAACATTGCAGCACATTTGTAGGTTCACGAAAGAACACAGCAGATCAGTGATGATGTTGTGCAGTTAGAAATTATATATGACAAATACATGTTTCTGAAGTTATAGATTTTATTGGACAAGCTAGGTTATCTCTGTAATCTGTATGTTGTTCATTGTACAAAACAAGCAGCTTTTGTGTATTCCCACCAGTTCATTAAGTAGACAATTTGGTAGTACAAATGAAGCACCTTGTGTGTATCAGCACCAGTTCATGTAGTATACTATCATGTTGATATTGATTTTTGTTTAACTTGCTAGATCTTATTTTGATTGTAATGAATATTGAAGAGCTGCAGATGTTCCAATTGATTAAATTAGTTTAGTCTGTTTAAAGACAATTGGTCTAATATGGTGCACTTGATTGTAATTCATTCAGGTTATTCTTAAAAAAAATTGGTCAACTTTGGGGCACTTAAACTGTGATATACTTTACAACAGATGCGGGTCTTAACTTCGAAATATACCGTTTTGGAACAGATATGTAGCCTTTGCGATCGGAACAGTAGAAAACTACCAGAACTTAACCGAGTTTATAAAGCCTCAAGTATCCTATAAAATCAGCATATATTTGATTATGACCAAAAGACAATGTTGATCAACAATCACACCGAGGGATAGGACATACAATGTTGATCAAAGTCGCACTAAAATTTATGACAAGCCATACCAGTTACCATCCTCGTCATACTTCGCTGGATCATCGCTGTCGTCGCTGAAGTATCTGCCGGAATAGTTTTCATCTTCTTCTTGCAGTCTCCGATTCTGAGCTTCTTCTTCCATCATCTCATTCAAAGCTTGTTCATCCATCATCTCATTGTAGGTTTCTTGTTCCATCGTCTCATTCTCATCTTCTTGTTCCATCATTTCATTATCAACTGCCATTTGACCTGCAGTACCATCTACAGGGCACTGATATATTACTTCTTTTATTACTTCCTTTTCTTCCGGTGCCGGAATTTGTTCAGCTACCAGCTCGTCCTCAAAATTATTGTGTTTCTCACCTTGGTTATCTTGGTTACTATTACTTCCTAAGAAAAATCGTAGCCCAGAACTTGATATGTCATCTCCTTCTCTTCCAAAACTTTCTTTCCTTTATCTGCCATTGTTTTTCTGGTAGAGCCAAAATCACAAAGGTTATGTGGCTGGCCAAAAAATCAACTAAACATTTGGAGTATTTAACGCAAAACCAAAGATACCAGGCATTGCGGACCCAAGAGGGTCTTTAATGAAAATTTGGGGAGAGATATTCCTTTCACTTATGACCTTTAATTACATTTATTACATGATAACGTACAAAACTGGGGAAAGATGAAAGTAATCGACACCTGCATTGGCTCTTCTTCTGAATCATATCAAAACAAGAACGCTTAGCGTATTACGAACTGATATGTCACTTCAGTGTAAACCCGCAACTCGAATACATGTACTATGTCTACTTTTTTTTTTTTTTTTTTTTGACCTGTCAAAATAATGTCGCTAAAGAAATGAAGACACTACCCTAGCTTTTCATGTCGGTAATAAAGTAGACGTGTACTATATCTATTCTATTCTATATATTGTTATTACACAAAGGGAACACCCTTACTGTAGCACTGGAATGTTCCGCACGTGCTAATGCACGTGCATAAAGAATTGTGTTCATAGGGTCCATTTTAGTGAAGCTCCAAATTTTGAACTTCGGATTTTACCCTTTGTTTCATCTTTTCACTCGCCCAGGATATAAAATTATTGAGGGTATAAAAGTAATTTAAAGGGAATACAAGATCTCCAATCAAAATGAAAAATCAATCTAATCTAACACCATTGAAATTTTAAAAATTTCCTCCAAATTCTTCATTAAAAAAACCAGAAACAATTATAGTTCAAAAACAAAAATAACAAGCTAAAACAAAAATAATGTCAATGAAGTTGTTGGAAACATTTACATCAAGCGTAATAAAGCGGACGTGTACTATATCTACTTTTTTGGTAATAAAGTAGACGTGTCAAATATCTACTTCACATGTATCTAAGAGAAAATGCTTTGTATGAGTGTATCGACGAGATACGTCAAATTGACAAGACTCAATATTGGTGTTGTGCAAAAGGGTTGTGCACACTCCCAAACAACCTGCACAGGCCGATGCGGGTGAACTAATGCTTGCACACAAGGCTTTTGCACAAGAAGAAAAATGAATGTCGGCCGGCCTTGAACTGGGGAGTCGTCAACCGTTCGTTAGTGGTTAGCATCAGCCGTTGGATTAGAAACTAGATAAGACTACAAGTACCAACAACTTACGAGCAGAAACCCTATTATTTTTGGCTTCTCCTTCCTCGCCGCAGCTCAGACAATCCTTCTCTCTCTCTGCAAACAAAATCATTTCCTTCTATCCGAAGATTAATTAACAAGAATCTGTTGCTTTAATCAAAATTGGTAGGTGAGTTGATTGTTATCTTTTCGAGTATCTTCATTCATTTCTGCTTAGGGTTTTCAGTTTATTGATTTTTTTTCAATTTCTGGTGCAGGTATTACGTTACTTTGGAGTTTAATCTTAATCCAAAGAAGGTAATGTAATGATTTAACTTCAATTGTTGACTCCATGGATTGAATTCTGATTCTAAATCACCCTGACCCAAACTTCAATTGTACCTAATAGAAACATTAGGCTTTTTTGTAGATTTAATCTCAATTGGTCATTTTGACTGTTATGTTTTTGGGATTCATTTCTGCCTAGGGTTTTAAGTTTTGTGAATATTAATTCAATTTCTGGATTGGTTTCATAATGCTTGTGATAATTGGTGGTTTCAATTGGATTGATTTCTGATTCTAATCACCCCGAATTTGGTTTCTATTGGACATTAAGTTTATTTGTAATGGTCATTTTGATTTTTATTTTTGTGAAACGGCCCATGAAGCAGAAAGACATTTCATTTCTCTATGTTTAAGTTGAACTCTTGTCTTGTGTGTTAAAGTTCAACTAAATCAGTGTTTGGTTTATCGGGTTATATATTAATGCTTGGATTGCAAATGCAGGTAATTGAATAGGTCGGTGTTTGCTCTATCAAGCAAACATGCATCGGGCTCTTTCGACAGGGGTGCTCTATTTGGATACAGGACACACTACAAAAAATCCTAGCAAAGGCCACTAAAATCTCGCACTACCTCAAAAATTTGTTGCCAAATGCTTCCGGAACTAATCAATGGCAACTACTAGTTCCTGTATACTTCAGCAACAAGTCGATCGCAATTACTACTTTCATTAGTTTCTGAATCCGTTAGCAACAAACATATGACAACTACATGAAATATGTTAGTTGCCTAATGCTTTTGAAACTAGGAAAAGGCAACTACTAGTTCCTAAATACTTCGGCAACAGGTTAATCACAACTACTGCTTGCATTAGTTTCCAAAAACGTCGGCAACAAACATTTGGAAACTAAATAAAACGCGATAGTAGCCTCATATTTAAGCAACTAAATAACAGCAACCAAGACCACATTAGTTGCCTACATTACGTTTCAGCAACTTAGCTTCACCAATTAACTGATTACCTAGTTGCTTAAGCCTTTGGAACTAAACGCCAGCAACCTCAAATTGCCAAAGGTTTGAGCAACACAGTAACACCAAAATACATTACATTAATTGTTAAGCCTAATCCGACCACCGAAACTCAACAATTATAAGAAAGTTTCTTGTAATTTTAACAAGGCCATTCTACAATTAATAAAAACAAGCGTGACTCAACCATCTTCCTTTTTGTCGGGATAGGTTGGTCTGGCTGTGAACACTTGAGCAACCTCAAACAAAGAAGCTCATAGCATTTCTAAAGCGTTGTAAAAATATATCAAATTACGATGGAAAGAATCCGGAGATCAATTTTATACAACAAAAACCAAGCCTCTGGTCCCAATCAGGTTAGGGTAGGCCATGTCTAAGTGACAAATTCCAGAACAAAGATCGACTTTATAAGTGAATAAAATCTCAATACTCTTGTTTTTTTGGATAAGAAAGATACATTTTTTGATTATGTAATGGAAGTTATAGATCTGTTCATGTCATCCAGAATAAGATGTTCAATACTACAAGACGAAAATGAATTGAACTTATTCTAAGTCCGTTTAAAAGCTGACAGGTACTCCAAATTATGTAATGAATAAGTAAATATTTCCTTTTTTTTTAGGATACAAAATTTAAATACACATCTAAAGGGAGGCAATTAATGCCAATTCCAAACAAAACAAAATTGGGAGCCTGACTCTTAAGGAGGTCAGGTCTCCGCTCAAACATTGGAGTATTCGTGTAATTATACTAACTTTACTAAGGGGTTCAGGGGGCCGAGTTTGCTCAGTGTAGAGTAAACCGGTGGCTACGCTGCCAGGGGGCAGGACGGGCCTATGCCTAGTTCCAAAAAAACAAAAAAAAAATTGGGAAACTTGGAAAAATGTCTTTATAGGGACGCAATGTTGGAAAATTGCCCCAACATTAAAAGAGATGAAATGCCTCACTGTAAAAAAAAAAGCCAATTAAGTACACGCATGTGAATTCCCATGTGCAGTAAGAAGACAGAAATACCCAGCTGACATTTAGATCGGCCAGATATGCTTATCATGCGACGGATCAAAAAAAATGACATTAAGTTCAAATCCAATTTGACAAATTTGGGTTTCAACATGGAAAAATTTATATCTCTGGCATATCATAAAATAAGTCCTTATCATCTAGATTGATCATTTCCATATTTTGCGAGGCTACAGTTTTAGCATCTCATCTTTTGGCTTCTCATCTACAACAGATATCTTCTGCATAACAAAATTAAAGTGCAATCGTTACTAGCAAAGCCTGGTTATTTTATAATCAGAGTGTCATGCCCACATATTTCACAGTTAATCTTAAGAGAATTATAATGTAATGACAACCCTTCCCACTACAGTTTCATACTGCTCCATGGAAGTATTAAAGGCAACAAGCAGATGAACCACACGAAGTATTGAGTTGTAATAACCTGTCATAAAGCAAATTACAACGTCATTTCAAATAAGTACACGTGGTTACAGTATCTTTCAGAATGCTAGCCTATACTAAGAAGATTAATATAATGATTTAGGCAACTAGTCATATATTTATAGAACAAAAACTGATGAAAGGACTTTGTGAGTTATGAACCACAACTTCCAGTAGCAAGTTATAAAGTGAGTTAATACTAAAAGAAAAACAAAATGGTTCTGAATTACAAACCTTGTTGAATGCTACGAACGCTACTGTCTGCGTAAAGAGGCAGAATGGCGGGTCTTAAGTGGCTGGTAGGGTATGCATTTATAACCAATGCAGCTAGCTAGTTTAGAGTATTACTTCTTCCAATGAGAACAAAAAAATGTAGAACATCAGTGTTTCGAGATCTTTCAAAACATTTAGAGGCTCTAACATTAGTCCCGCCTTACACTAGGCCAGAGCTTCAAAAAGGCAACTCAAAAAGGCAACTCCAATATGAGACCTGTCGTTCTCCCAATTTGCACATCTCTGTGCATGAAAAAAAAATTAGATCAAAAAAATTGCCTCAAAAGAACGTAAACAACACTTCAGCAGTTGTTAGATATAAAGGTTTGTCAAAAATGTTTCTTACATATCCATTACCCGCTATATTATTTTTCAACTCACACAATCCGTTTCAAATCCAATGTCTCATAAGAGAATCTACGTTGAAGGTCACTGAAGTCATACAATGTATAAGAAAACATAAGAAATTCAATCTGTCTTTACACTAAGTCATATCTACAGAATTTCAAGTAGTTCTAGTGCTGGTCTTTGTAAACCACCGCAATCAGGTTATACCTACAGTCATATCTAGAGAATTTTCAAGTAGTCAAAGCAATTCCTAACATCTACAGAATTCATGTAGTCAAAGCACTTCCTAACAACAGTTCGCACTGTCACAATTACGCAAATCTTAATCAACAATTTATGCTAATGAAAGACAATTGGAAATTTCAGTAAAAAATTCATGGCATGAGATGCCAAGTGTACATTAAAAAAATCTTTAAGCATCTAAAACTCTAAACATACCTTGGGGATTGAGCAGCTTTCCGCCAAGGCATGAAAACTTCCCTGGATGCTTGAGGTACTTCACCACTACAGTGAATTCCAATAACAAGTATGTAGCATACTCCTAATCAACACCAACACCTAGAGTTCCTAGAGACATAAAAATGAAATAAATGCAACACCAACACCAAGGGATGAGACCTGTATCCAGCAATGGATCGAATGCAACTACGGAAGAAGTTTCACACAACAATTTTGTAATGAAGACAAAAGATTGGTTTAGCAGAACACCCTTGTTTCAGTTACAACTCCCATACCAACAACAACAAATTCTAATGTTTGAGTTACTCCTGTCCTGTCAAGTGGACACTAAGCAAAGCCATATCAACTGGTCGGTAATCTTCTTTCTGAAAATAGCAAAGACCAAGTGTTAGTCAATCGATACTTATGCTCCCAATGCTGTTAGGAAGCTACTGCTAAAAAGAGGTAACAAAAGATTATATTTTAAAACTGAAAAGAAACCAGTGTGAGCACTAGTATACTCTCATAACTATTCATTTTCCCGGACAACCAGATCGACCTATACTCAACCTTTAGATAACTATTAAACCTAAGACAACATGATCTATAAAAAAATACCAAAGGAACACCCCAAAAAGAAGCTATTTAACCCCAAATACGCAATACACATATCAATCTTATTAGTAGTTATCAAATCACAAAATTACTTGTATAATCCACAATTCATGAATTCTGTACATTGAATCTGTAAATTTTCTCAGGTTTAAATTATGAACCAAACAGGCAAACCCCCATGTAAATTAGCTAAATAATGACTCAAGATAGCAATTATTACCTAATAAAATTCTCAAGTTCATCTTCTTACCCTCTTCCAAACATCCTTGTTAAGAATCCAGACTCCATCTGAAACATAAACATAAATGAGTTCATCAATATTGAATTAGCCAAATCTGAGAGAAACTCTTAGAGTAATTTTGTCAAACAGATTATAAGCGATTGTAAATAGAGATATGGAATGTCAGAAAACTAACTTGATATGGAACCAATTGTCAGCAGAGAAAATCATATTCTGTCAAATCTGAGAGAAACTCTTAAGAGTAGTTTAGTTTGAGCTACAGATGGATTCTCAAACATCCAATCCTTCTAACAACCAAAACCCACGCCTAATTCCAACAAAATAAAAAAACCAATTAACAAATCAATTTCTTTCCTTCGATCATTTCTGAGAAACGGGATCCATAAAGAAATTTTAGAAACAAAGATGGGAACCGGCACTAAAGCTTCAAAAATTGAATCCAAATAAAACGTATTTAAAGTGAATAGAGGAAAATATCAAACTTACTTACCAGGTTAATGGAGTTCAACCGTTACAATCGGATAAATTCTGATTTCCTCCATTAGATCGAAAATCGTAATTTGTAAATGATTTGACTACGAAAACCTTTAAGGGTAATTCAGAAAACAACATACGGAGCATCAATCTGAAGTCAGATTCGGTTAAAGATTTGACTGGGAAATCAAATTCTTTTCGGTTTTTTAGGGTTTTTAATGGGAAGAAACCTGTTATCATCGTTGTTGTTGGTGATTTTTTTTTGTCGAACAAAAATCATTCAGATTCAAAGTTGGGTTTCGGTTAGGGAAGATTAAAAACCAAAGAGAAGTTTTGGGTTTTTGATTTTGGAGAGAGAAAATTATAAGCTTAAAGTCGAGGAAACGAAGAATAAAGAATATAAGCAAAGATACGTCTAGGGTTCCATGGGAGGCAAAAGAATTTTAGTGAATTTTTTGTTGAAAAATTCGCGGGGTTTAGTGCGCCAAAACTTTGTTATTCCCGCCAATAAGGATTGCAATTGTGAAACATCTTGACGAGTGCATACAGATCAATGACGTGTCATAATTCGTTGTCGTCGGATTTGAAAGAGAGAATACCAGATGTAGAAATATGCGGAGGGGATTTGATTTTCCGTGGAAAAGTTTTTGGTGGGAACTTATAGAGCCATATTTTGGTGTTTCTACCCCAAAATTATCACCCACCGTCACCCCGTGATGTGTCCCATATAAACCCATCCCGGGTAGGGCTGCACATACTCCGCACGCCCGATTCTCCTATGGAACCGGTCCCCGTACTTGGTGTTGACCGCATCAAATTTGAGGACCTAATACATGTACTTGTACCTGGTGTTGTACCGGTACCGGTCCGGTACAAGTCCGGTACCGGGTTTTTTACCTGAAAAAATAATACAAGCTCCTAAAAAAAACAATTCTAAATGTCCATAAGTTTAACGTTTAACATCACAAAATAAGTTCATTATGTTCAACATTTCCATAAAAAGTTCAACATTTCCAGAAGTTCATAATACTAATTAGATTACTCAAGTACTTAAACTGCATCGCTTTGTTCAGCTGAACCAAAGCACCATTTCCTCACCAACTCATCCATCTAGTCATCAAAGCACCATTTCTTCACTGAGCAGCAACCAACATTCAATTTCCTAAACCTGCAACCACCAACTCCTTATGTACCTTCCTGTTTGCAACAAACACATATACCATTCAGTTTTATCCCCACGGTTCATACTCAATATCCCCACATCAACAACTACAAAAATGCATCATTTCTTAAGAGATTGCAATTAGTACTACTTTCATATGCATACAAAGAAAGTTGTTTCTATTCCTATGTATAGTTATTACTATGTATAGTTATTGTGTCCTGTCTCGAGCAAAGTTTTCAAGAATAAACTTAAGAAAGTTGTTACTTAAGAAAACAACCTTAAAAGTTAAAACAGACTACACAGAAAGTTACCAACCTTCTTGTTGGGATTTCTTGGACATCTATTCAGATGCTTTCGTAATCCAGCAGTGCCATTTACGTCATTGTGAGCAGCATATTGTCTATGGCAATAATGACATTCAGCCAACTGACCTCTACGAAATTGAAACAAAGATGTGCACATCAAATTCAAAATGGCTAACAGTAACAAACACCTTTTGCTCCATTAAGCCAACTGACCTCTCTGAGAAATTGAAACATTCTCATACATCAGTCTCTATTCCTACCAAAACACACAAAATTACTACACCAACCACTACAACAATTTTTGCTTTCATGTCAACGAATCAAATAAGCTTAAAGTTTCGTTCTTAACATACATTTATATCACTTCTCAATGCTATACAACACCCTAATATCCACAAAGCCTCCTATTGTTAGCACTACTAAAATACCGCATACAAATTGAAGTTCTGTTCAAAGTAAAACAAAATCAGCTTCAACAATCAAACCCATTATAATTAATCTTGGAATTATAATTAATAACAACATCAAATATATCAATTTTTAATCCCATGCTACAGTCTAATTTCAGAAAAAGGGAAAAAAACAAACCCTAAATTCAAAATTCTCAATTTCAAGAACCCTATTTTCAAAAAACCTAATTTCAGAAATCCTATTTAGTCACTTAATCATGTTAAATCATGATTAGTCAACAAAAAACTCAAAACAGAATCATTCTTGTGTCGAATTTTACAAAAACAGCCAAAGGTTTTGATAACTTACTCGTTTTGACAAAGAAGAAGAGCTCTTTCCAAAACCTAAAGAACCACCGTCAACAACGATCTAACTGTGTACAAGGGTCTCTCAATCAAACTCTCCTCCTCTCTGTCTCTCAATCAAACTCTCCTCCTCTCTGTCTCTCCCTGCCGCTAAGAAAAAAATGAAGAGCTAATTTATCTTCACCTAGTCTTTACCTAAGATTGACGGCTTAGATTAAAAATAACCCAAGATCTGGACGGCTAATAATCACCGGTACATATGGTCCGGTTCAAGTACGGTCCTCCCCAAGAACCGGTGTCTGTACCGGTCTAGGCCGGTTCTCAAATCTCAATACCGGTGTCTGTACCGGCTAGACCGGTTCCGGTTCGGTATTTCCGGTTCCACTCTGGTCCAGGTCCTCTCAACCGGTTCTTGTGCAGCCCTATCCCGGAGTGATGGATCCTTTACATAACGGCAGTCCATCCCGGATGGACAACAATGGACCAGTGGGGAAGCGACATGTTTCGGGTAAACTACGGGGCAAAATGCATTTTCGAAAAAAATGGACCATAACCTGTTTATAGCTTAGAGCTTCTCCAATGAAACGTGTGTGAAGGAAAAAGTCTTCATCCACGTAGGATACATACACTACCAATTTTTCTAAAATGTTTCTCCAATCCTAACCTCACAAATGAACATTTGTAGGATTTGAGAGGAAACTCAAATCCACCTCTTTCCTAGCTGGGACACCCGCACGATAACAAATATAACAAAGGTGTCACGAACTGCATCGTGTCTCAGTATTTGAGACCAATCCCTTGATAGCAATGTAAAGCATGGTCATCAAAAATATTCATCTCCCAGTCACAACTGGAACATGTTTCCCCTTCTTCGAAAAGAGGAATCCCAAGCCTATAACACAAGATAGCTCTAAAAAGTCGAGGGCCGTGTTTTTGATTAAGCTCATCAATCGAGATAGCCATCAAATTAAATTGTCGTGTGCATGCTAAAACTCGGTCATCAAATAGTCGAGGGCGATTTTTTTTCTTTTTAATCGGTAAAGATTTTTTTCTTATTTTGATCGGTAAAGAATTTTATGCTGACACATTTTGGACTCAGGTCACTGGTATCATCACCCAGTGATTTTACCACTGTACTACATTGGCACCTACCATTAAGGAACTTTAACCAATTGATTAGAAGCAGCATACTTTCATGGAAAATGTTTCCCATAATTTGTTGCCTTCAGACACATATATATCTCCTGAGCCATTCAAGAATGAGAGCCTAAATCATAAGATTTTTTTTTTTTTTTTTAATTAATTTTATACCACAAATCTTCTTATGATTACTAATACCTAATCATTTTACCAAGGGTATATTCTTATTGTTTTATATATTTTACTTAAGGGGATTTTGATAAAGTACTCTTGCTTTTTGAAACTTTATTAAAGTATCAAGTTTTATTCAAAAACCCTGAACCGGGCTCGACGAACCTGAATCTATACTGAACCGGGGAGGGTAAATCATTGGATGATCCTAAAAGAGGTGTAATGATCCTGAACCGGACTTATCGAACCTGAAATATGTTGTGGAAGGTCAATTTTCCAACCACCAAAAACCCAAAACACTTGGGAGTGATGAACCCTCATTGGATATGCTTAACGATTTACATAAAACAATTCCAAGTAAAAATTCATTTGATTTTAGATTGCGTTCATATACATTATAAGTCGATGATAGATATCTGATTTCAAACTTAAGTTTTTTTTCTTGTCATCTATTTTCACGCTTTTTCATTCTTGCAAAATGGTTACAGTTTTTTTTAATTGAAAAAGAACATAAGTTGATTCCAAGTCAAATTTATTCGACTTAAATATTCGTTTGACCTCGTTAGGTTTCAAAAGGCGAGCATTATATTCAATATTTTTGATAAAACTGAAATTGTAAACTTAATGTATTACGTTGTTTAATTGATATATTTTTAGATTATTTATACAAGTTAATTCCAAGAAAATCAATTTGATTATATATTTTGTTATATTGTGTTGAATGTTGATGGTAGATACCGACTTTCGAATTTTAGCTTTATTTCTAATAACTTGCTTTCATTTTTGTATATTCCCACTAAATACCTATATTTTTTTTGATAGAAAAGAACTAGTGCCAACAAATTTCAAACTCAAATTACTAGTATAAAGATTCCCGAAATCCTTTTTTTCCGGAACAACTCCAAAATAGGCTTAGATATCAAAGTGATTCTATCACATAAAAGTATGACAAATTTATGCCGGCTTGCCATAGCCTCTCCATAAGCCACATAAGTGGAATCAGATCACCCGTATCATCATCTAATAATTTTACCAAACTATTGTCCATCTTCTTTCGGGAATTTATTTTAACAAAAATGTATCAAATTTTACTATCTCTCCACTGTAGTGTGAAGCATGTGTTGAGAAACACGTCCAAGTGAGGATTAGAATACGAAGGATCGTTTTTCTTCTTTACACGTTGCTGTTGATAACCATTGGATGTTTCTCAACCAATCAGGTAGGCGCCAGAGTAAGTATAATCGTCCAACCTGCTACACTGTATGATACCCAAATAGATATTATCACCCAACCAACCCTAATCTCTTCACTTCCCACTTCTGTTCTGCGCCGCTCTCTGCATCCTCTCTCTTCATCCTCTCTCTAGTAATCCTCTTTTTTGATCTTCTATTCAAAGAAATGGGATCTGAAACGAATCCATTGAGAGAATTAGAATATTCAATTTGCTTCCTTGCAGAGACACATAAGTGAAATCATAGATCCATTGAGGGTTGAGAGTTTCTGAAATTATTGGAGTCATTTCGTTTTGTTTTAAAATCCCTAATTCTCGATCCGTCAATATGTGCACCGTGGGCATAAACTCGCACCCCCCAAGTTCAGCAATCATACTCATCTTCTTCTCTTTCCCAAACTCATCAACCCCAATCTTATATGACCTAGAAAACCCCCAAAATTTTTTGCTGCTGCTGCGTTGGAAGAAGTCTTCAATCTGATTACCCTAGATTCAAAACAACCCAACTGTTATTGCAAAGAACCCTGCAAATCCACTACCGTTAGCATCAACTCCATTTTTCATAGGGATCCATGAAGTCTCCATATCGATTTGGCAGGGGGCTGTTTGAAGAATTGATTCCCAAAATAGGAAGTTTAAGGATGTACAAGAGAGAACACCCTGCCTAAGCTAAGTCTCATTTACTGCTGGTCATTTGATTTGTTTTGATGGGTTATTTAGTGTTACTAACTTATTTTGGTTGGAATTCTGTAGATAAGAAAATGAAGAATGAGGTAGAGCCTTCTGAATCAGTTGCTGAATTTTGCGGGGATTCCTTGTTAATTCCTGCATATCTTCTCTCTGTGTATGTTTGAGATCTCTATTTCTCTACGGGGTAGTGTTTTAGAGATTTACTCTTACTGGTTTTATGTGAATTTTACAACTTTATAAGTATTATCTTATTAGAGTTTTGTCTAAACTCACACTAGGAAGTCCTGTTTAGTTGAAAGTCATGTTTCCATTCCTTGCACTTATTCCTTTAATTTCCATAATACTAACAATTTTAGCAGTGCTGTTAGTAGTGTTTTTGTTAGGAAAGTGGACCATTAAGGTTGTTAGTGGGACTAGATAATGGTCATTATCTTGAATTGTTTGAAACATGTAATTGTCATTGCAACATGTAGTTAGTGGGTAGAAGTCATGTACTAATCTCACCTATATAATGTTGGTCACATTATGACTTTATGACATTGAATAACGTTGAAACAATGTAGTCTCTCCTAGCATTTTGAGTTTTTCTTTCTCTGTCTATATCCTTGTTTTACAACATTGATAATGTTTTTTTTTTTTTTTTTTTTTTTTATTGGGTTCCACTAGATTTATTTTAGCAAATTGTTTGTAGGTTTCAAATTTTGTTTGGTATACATTCATTTGTTTGGCTATGTACTGTGTCTAGATTTCTTACATTTAGTTTTGGCGAAATCAGCCTGTTTATTATGTCATTTTTGGCTAGATGGTATAAATGTTTCCTGGATCTCATTGAAGAAAATCAGCTTTCAATGCGTTTGGCAAGTGCCTGGCGCCGTTAGCTCAAAAATCTCGATATTGTTGTTGTAAGTGAAATTGAATGTTGTCTATTGACTCCCATGTAATGCTAGTTATTCATTCAATCTTAAATTTACATTTAAATCTTTAGTTTGTGTATATTGATTTTTTTAGGCATATCATTTAAGTGGTGATTATATTTACTTGTATAGAAGCCGGTACGCTCCCTCCTTGATGCTGTAACACATTATTCTGGTAGTGTCTTAGTTCTGATTAATGTTGTTCTTGATTGTTATTATGTGTGTGTATCATTTTGGTTATCATTAGGTTATAGTTTCTTTTTTAATTACTATTATTAGGTTAATAATAAGTTTTTATAGACTCATCTGCTCTTGTATTCTGCATATTAGCCTTGCAATTATTGAAATGGTTCTCACATGATTTTGTTAACCTTAATTGTTGTTTTCGAATTTGAGTTGACTGGAAGTTTAATAAGTAATGAAAGTTCAGTTGTTACACTTCAATGCATTCTTCATGATTTTGAATGAACTTGTGTTCTTAAGTTGTGGTTTTTATGTCTTTATCAAATCTAACCAGGTTAAGAGGAAGGCATTCAATTCAACTTATTGGTTTTTTTGACTAAAAGGTATCTACACAGTTCTTTTTCTTGTAGCTTTTCATGTGTTTTACAGAGAACCTGTTGTCATGTAAATTGGCTTGTTATCCTCTGTAGGTTGCCAAGAATCAAGATAATCTTATTGTTTACTTATAAGATGGTTAAGTAATAACTTTGATATTTGTAAAATGTTCACTGGATACTGCCATTTCATTTGATCCTCTTTTTTGTGTGGCGTTTGTGTTGCAGTGCATCACTTGGGAAGGACCATCTGTTCGTGCAGACCAAGCAGTATTGTACCAGTGATCAGTGCCATCTTTTGTTTTCTTTTGTTTTCATTGTTCCTTTTTATGCATAATGTCATCTCTTATGTATACTTTTGTTGTAATCGAAGTAATACATTTATTATTAATTATAAATAAAAAAATTGCTTTGGAATTAATTTGTGTTCAGCTTTATTTCTGGCGTGCACTTATTTAGTTTTAATTGTTGACTCCGTATTAAATTATAGTCCAATTAATTATTAATCTTTTTGTGGTATTAATTTATAGACCCAAGTCCCAACCTATCTGGCACGGCATTCTATTAAAGCTGCATGCGTTGGTCTAAATATTTGACCAGCTGGACCTTCATTCATAACTTTCACGGAGCCCAAAGCAGTTAATCCCAGCACCTATCCATATGCAACTACATTTTACGGCAATTTCATATACATTGTTGCCTACTTTAGTTGCGAATTGATACGGGAACCATATGACAACTACTAATGTTAGTTGTTGAGCGGATCGGAAACTATATGCCAACTATAATTTAATTGCTTTAACCTATTGCAATTATGAAATAACGATGTTTGACTATTGCTCAATTAATTGCTATATAAATCCACAACAGATGTATGTTTAGTTGCCATATAGTTTGGCAAGTACACGACAACTACAAAAATGTAGTTGTTTGAATGTTTGGCAAGTATCTAACAACTGTGAAAGCTAGTAGGTATAATTTATCGCATTTAATAAATGACGTATTTGGCTACTGAAATTTAAGTTGCCAAAAGTACGCACAGCAACTAGTTAGTTTTAGTAGTTGCCTTTGCATTTCGAAACAACCCATACGACAACCAAAGCTTGGCAACTACCATTAGTTGCCTTTCTGTTTGGCAACTAATATCTCATCTTAGGCAACTAAACTGGTATGGTTGCCAATGCTCAGATTTTTGTAGTGACAACTAGGTATATATTGATAAACTACCTGCTCCTCTTGAGTGTTGATAAGAATTATGCCTTCCCATCTATCTTTGAACCTGACATGTTTTTTACTTGCATCAGCCGTGATGATGATGACGCAACTGTTTTCTATCGCCGAGCTAATTAGAATTTAAAGGTCTATATAAACGCCATGTTGGAAGTAAGACTTCAACAATTAGGAAAATGATTTTGAGTGAGCATAACATCAAGAATCGATTGCACGCCGTGCAATTGTTAGATGTGTTGAAGGCATGCATGGATCTTTTTAATAAAGCTTCGGGTACTTTGACTGAAACTTAGTGGTCTATATGTTATTATATTTTATCAACAAATTAGGTATCTTAGTGTTGGTTATTTGGTTGTGTTTTGATTATGACTTTCCATCTAAATTTGAATTTGACAAGTTTTTGTACTTGCCATAGATTCTGACGATGCTATATTTTTCTATCACCGGGATAATCCTGCACCCTGGTCCGAAAGACGAACAGCTTATCCTACACCCTGGTCTGAAAGACAAAAAGCTTTATGTGTTTTTTAACTCGATGATAGTGGATGCAGCTGAAAATGCCAAAGACAACAAATCTAAGGACCAATGCAGCGCAACTGATAAATGTTGCCAGAACACATTGAATATGATGTTGCCAGAACACATTCAATATAATGGTGCCAGATCATATTCAATCTTGCCTTGCTTTCGCTTCCTCCTGTCGCATCAGGTTTGGACTCGACTTCTTCATGTGGAGGTTTGCTTGCTAATTATTTTTGTTTATCGTCTTAGATTGAAGAAGGCTTATCTAAAAATGATCCTCACAAGTTGAATGTTTTTTGCACTGGCAGAACCCGACTGCTTGGCAAAGCAACTACTGGCCTAGAAGGATTTTTTTCGTAGTCTCCACTACATGTTACCAAAGAGCATGAGCAACATTTTCTATGGTAATTGTTCGACCCACATTGCAGCACATTGAAAAGTTGATGAAAGAATACAGCAGATTAGTGATGAGGTTTTACAACATTTTCTGTGGTAATTGTTTGAAAGAGCATGTGCAACATTGCAGCACATTTGTAGGTTCACGAAAGAACACAGCAGATCAGTGATGATGTTGTGCAGTTAGAAATTATATATGACAAATACATGTTTCTGAAGTTATAGATTTTATTGGACAAGCTAGGTTATCTCTGTAATCTGTATGTTGTTCATTGTACAAAACAAAGCAGCTTTTGTGTATTCCTACCAGTTCATTAAGTAGACAATTTGGTAGTACAAATGAAGCACCTTGTGTGTATCAGCACCAGTTCATGTAGTATACTATCATGTTGATATTGATTTTTGTTTAACTTGCTAGATCTTATTTTGATTGTAATGAATATTGAAGAGCTGCAGATGTTCCAATTGATTAAATTAGTTTAGTCTGTTTAAAGACAATTGGTCTAATATGGTGCACTTGATTGTAATTCATTCAGGTTATTCTTAAAAAAAATTGGTCAACTTTGGGGCACTTAAACTGTGATATACTTTACAACAGATGCGGGTCTTAACTTCGAAATATACCGTTTTGGAACAGATATGTAGCCTTTGCGATCGAACAAAGAGAAAACTACCAGAACTTAACCGAGTTTATAAAGCCTCAAGTATCCTATAAAATCAGCATATATTTGATTATGACCAAAAGACAATGTTGATCAACAATCACACCGAGGGATAGGACATACAATGTTGATCAAAGTCGCACTAAAATTTATGACAAGCCATACCGTTTACCATCCTCGTCATACTTCACGGATCATCGCCGTCAGTCATTGAAGTATCTGGAATAGTTTTCATCTTCTTCTTGGAGTCTCCATTCTGAGTTTCTTCTTCCATCATCTCATTCAAAGCTTGTCCATCCATCATCTCATTGTAGGTTTCTTGTTCCATCGCCTCATTCTCATCTTCTTGTTCCATCATTTCATTATCAATCGCCATTTTGACCTCTCAGCATTACCATCTACAGGCACCGATATATTACTTCTTTTATTACTTCCTTTTCTTCCTCTTGAATTTGTTCAGCTACCAGCTCGTCCTCAAAATTATTGTGTTTCTCACCTTGGTTATCTTGGTTACTATTACTTCCTAAGAAAAATCGAGCCAGAACTTCTGATATGTCATCTCCTTCTCTTCCAAAAACTTTCTTTCCTTTATCCGCCATTGTTTTTCTGTAGAGCCAAAATCACAAAGGTTATGTGGCTGGCCAAAAATCAACTAAACATTTGGGAGTATTTAACGCAAAACCAAAGATACAGGCATTGCGGACCCAAGAGGGTCTTTAATGAAAATTTGGGAGAGATATTCCTTTCACTTATGACCTTTAATTACATTTATTACATGATAACGTACAAAACTGGGGAAAGATGAAAGTAACTGACACCTGCATTGGCCTTCTTCCTCAATCATATCAAAACAAAAGATCTTGGACATGAACTGATATGTCACTTCAGGTGTAAACCTGCAACTCGAATACATGTACTATGTCTACACTTTTTTTTTGACCCGTCAAAATAATGTCGCTAAAGAAATGAAGACACTACCTAGCTTTCATGCCGGTAATAAAGTAGACGTGTACTATATCTATTCTATTCTATATATTGTTATTACACAAAGGAACACCCTTCTCAGAAGCACTGGAATGTTCACACGTGCTAATGCACGTGCATAAAGAATTGTGTTCATAGGGTCCATTTTAGTGAAGCTCCAAATTTTGAACTTCGGATTTTACCCTTTGTTTCATCTTTTCACTCACTTGAGGATATAAAATTATTGAGGGTATAAAAGTAATTTAAAGGGAATACAAGATCTCCAATCAAAATGAAAAATCAATCTAATCTAACACCATTGAAATTTTTAAAATTTCCTCCAAATTCTTCATTAAAAAAACCAAAACAATTATAGTTCAAAAACAAAAATAACAAGCTAAAACAAAATAATGTCAATGAAGTTGTTGAAACATTTACATCAAGCGTAATAAAGCGGATTTGTACTATATCTACTTTTTTTTTGGTAATAAAGTAGACGTGTCAAATATCTACTTCACATGTATCTAAGAGAAAATGCTTTGTATGAGTGTATCGACGAGATACGGCAAATTGACAAGACTCAATATTGGTGTTGTGGAAAAGGGTTGTGCACACTCCCAAACAACCGCACAGTAATATGGTGAACTAATGCTTGCACACAAGGCTTTTGCACAGGAAGAAAAATGAATCTTGGTCAAAGGTGTCGGGACACTCTTGACACACTAGTCCCGACATCGTCTAATTTCATAAAATTAATAATATTAAGTTAATAATATTATTGATTTTCAATGGTAGCTTAAGTTAATAATATTATTTATATGCTCAAAATAAAAATTTATTAATAAATATGTGTTTATTTATTTTAGTTACTTTTATATTGTTTGTAATATAAGAAAAAGTTTTTCTGATAATGCTACCAATTTATTATTATTTTGTCGTTATAGTATCACCTTAGGAGAAACCAAATTTAACCCATATCTTTTAATTTTTCTTTTTTATTTCTCATTGACAATCCTCCTAATCACAGGCGTTTTTTTAGTAAAATAAAATGGGTAAATAATTAAGGTTAACCTTAAATCAACATATTAAATGACAAAGGCAAAAAGAAATGAAATGAAAACTCGGGTAGAGATGGGAGATAGAGACCAAGGGGAGAAATGGCTACATAGAAATATGCTGTGCATGTGAATGGCACGCGCTGAATGCTGTCATTGTAAACAAGGTTGCTCAGGTGAAGAGAAATGCCTGCATCGACGTATGCTCTGGGTCCAATACGTCTGAACAACCCTTGTTTACAATATTCTTAGCGTGCCAAATGCTATCCACGGTGATACGGAAAGACCATAATAACCTTATAGTTGTAGATATTCCTGGTTTTCTGTGCGGATATATCCCAGCACAGTTTGAGTGGATATTTCTGTCCAGCCTTTTGAGAAATGAAAAAACTTCATTTTCTAATTTGACGGGTCACACCTTATTGTTTAGGTGTCGGGACATTCTTCACAAGCGTGTCCCGACATCTTTTATAATTTAATAAAAATTGCACATTTTTTTTTTTTTTAATAAACAGACTTGCAAGAAACTCAAACTTGCTAAATTATTTATGAAACCCTTTCGATCCACCTTTTGACTTTTAGCTTTCCATCAGCAACACCTCCTATAGGTATAAGCGGCCGTAAAAGAAATATCCACCAAACCTGTGCAGGATATATCCGCAGCTAGAAACCGGGGAATATCAACAACTATTAAGGCTATTATGGTCTTTCCGTATCACCGTGGATAAGTGCTGCACGCTATGAATAATTGTAAACAAGGTTTGTTCAGATGTTTAGAACTTGCACTAATCTTTGAAAATCCTATTTTTTTATTTTATTTTGAAGGGATTGTGCTTTGTCAAATTAATACTATTATTTTTTTTTTGTTTGAATCATATAAATTTGTGTTTAGTCAGAAACTGAAGAGTAAATTGAAGAGTAGAAATCAACTATCATCAAGATTTAAAGATCCGATGATCCGTTTCTGGGGTCTTCAATGGGTCCAAATACTAGCTCACTTCTTTGCCCGCGGGATTGGATATAAACCCTAATCATCAATCCTTTTCACAAAGCAACCTCACCTCCACGTGATGTGATTTGTCATTTATTTACTGAAGAAATTATGAAAGAAGAAAATGAGGTTTTATCTTTTGTCGGAAGAGATGACAGGAAATATCCACTCAAACTCCAGTAAAGGATATATCCGACTAGAAAACCAGGGAATATCTACAACTCTAAGGCTATTATGGTCTTTCCGTATCACGGTAGATAACATCTGCACGCTAATAATAATTGTAAACAATCGGTGGTTCGGATGTATTGGACCCAACAAAGATATTTCATGTATCCATTTTCTCTTCACCCAACAACCTTGTTTACAAGTAAAGGTTTCCGTGTGCCAAGATGCTTCCACCCAGACCAAACTCTGAACTAGAGGATGTTTTCTCACCTTGGTCTTTATCTCCCATCTCTATTCGAAGTTTTCATTTCCTTTCTTTTTTCGAGTCTCTCTCTCATTCGCAAAATTGCGGTCTTCTTCTCTCTTTTACTCCCATCAATTTGAATCATATTTTTAAATGCTATTTTTATTTTATTTTTTGAAGGGGATTGTGCTTTGTCAAATTAATACTATCATTTTTGTTTGAATCATATAAAATTTGTGTTTAGTCATTAAATTGAAGAGTAAATGTGGTGTAGTATATGTGCTTGTCAATATCCTTATTATCTGACATTGTCGACCATTGAAGATTCTCCCATTTTAATATTGGGGTGA
>JAJJWW010008695.1:0-79470 GCA_023531295.1 Papaver armeniacum | reverse complement strand
TATTTTCTTATCATCTTTTCCCAAAATAATTAGATCTAGAGCTCTACAAAATATCCATTAATGAGATTGTAAGTGTAATTCTTATGTAACCTCAAAAATCATAGTGAAGAACCATGGATGTAGATCATATTGATCGAACCATGTAAAAAATCCTTGTGTCAATTTATATTTCTAGCACTTATATTTGAAATTTAGGTGATTAATAAGATTTAGATCTACAAAATATTATGAGTTGTAGTGTAGGATTTCCTAACTACAAAATCTTCCCATTGTCGATACTCAACTGTGTCGAACCCCAAATCGTATATAATGTTCTCAAATATGAAAGTAAAACATCCTTATCGCGAATATGTTGTACCGCTTTCACCTCTCCTTATTTTGTGAAATAATCTGTAGCGACGATTAAATATCTTCTCTGTCCTGCTCCCTTTAAAAATGGTCCTACAATGTCTAAACCCCATTTTCCAAATGGCCAAACACTTGTTGAAGAATTTAACTGGTGCTCCTGGTGCATGTATTTTCTTCCCATGCCTTTGGCAATCCTCGCAACGCCTTGACACTTGTTTCGCGTCCTCATGCATATATGGCCAATAATAACCCCGCATTTTTACTTTTATATGCTAAAGATCTTCCTCCGCGTGATTACCGATCCCCACTATGCAACATCTTCAATATGATTTCCCTTCCTTTTCTTGTTAAAACATCTAAGTGATGGTCCGTTAAAAGATCGCCAGATAGTACTCTATCTCTTAATTCGTAATTTGTTGTACGGCTTTTCAATTTGTGTGTGTCTCCAATCTATTTCTTGGTGTTTCTCCCCGTCATCAAATATGCACATGAAGCTCCGCTCTCCAATCTTCTTCGCAGTGTTTGTGTTCCATCTTCTACTACCATTACATCGGTTTCTTGTTCTTCTTCTTTTGTCAATTGACGGCATCAAAAGTGTTTGTATTTTAATATTTCTAACCGGATCTCACATCATACTTGATATAAAGGCAAAAGCGTCTGAGCCTATTATTTCTCCTTGATATATGTCTCCACTTTATTTTGTATCTCATATTAAACCACAACAAGTTTCTATATTTTTGCAAAGACAATTCGTTTATAGCATATTCTTCTTTTATCTCGCGAATTGCCAATTGTGAATCACTAGTAATCCTTTACATTCTCCAGCTTTCATTTCTATTGCAAATCGCAGAGCATGTATTATAACTTCATATTCTCGTTTCATTATTTGTTGATGCTAACTCCAACCCGAAAGAAAGAGCTATTTTATTACCCTCTGCGATATCACAACAATTCCTATTACATTTCCTTCTCCATTCGATGACCCATCTACCAATATTTCCCATCTATTCTGGCCTCCGTTAACAAATCTTTCTGATCTCCATGCTCTTCCTCAACATCCATCATTTCTTCTCATCGATTCATCCTCTTCCAAAGGAAATTCTCGCTTAAAAGTCTCATGACAACCCTGTGATTTTGGCGAAGATAGTATTTCATATTTGAGTTTACAATGACTTATTTGAGCATTCCATCTCTCAACTCTTCCCGACCTCTTTGAATTCTTCATCACTGATTCTATTGGTACTTTTGTCACCACCTTGACAACATGCGCTTGAAAATATATACGGTTTAAATGTTGCATAAACTAATGCTAAGATTAGTTTTTCAATTTTTGAGTAATTCTTTTCTCGCAGCATTGAAGGTTTTGTCGATGTAATAAATTGGTTTTTCTACCTCCTGCTATCCACTGGCAGAATCGTCACTTAATGCATGTGGTGTTGTCGCAAGATAGATCAACAATTCTTCTCCTTCTTCTGCTTTTTTCAAAATTGATATATCCATTAAATGTTCCTTTATTCCTTGCAAAGCTTTCTCACACTCATCCGTCCATTTAAACTTCGATCCCTTTCTAAGGATATTGAAAAAGTGCTTGCATTTGTCGATGACCGCAGATGAACCTCCCTAGCTAAGCTAACAAACCCATTTAACTTTTTTGAACATCTTTTATTGTCACGGTGTTGGTATATCGCGAACGCTTGTACCTTTTCCTGGTCGACTTGAATTCCTTTCTTTTGATAAATGTACCCTAAAAATTTTCCAAAGGCGACCCCAAAGGTGCATTTTTCTCGGGTTTACTTTGATATTAAATTGCCTCATTTGTTCAAAAATTTCTTTCAAATCCCGACGTGGTCTTTTGCTTTTCTACTTTTTATTAACATATCATCTACGATACCTCCAATGTTTTGTGTATCCATCTCGCAACACCTTCTCCACCATTCTTTGGTATGTCGACCTGCATTTCGCAAAACCAAACGGCATTTTTGTATAACAAGACAATCCTCTTGGAGCAAAGAAAGCAAGATGTTCTCGGGTCTTCTTCGAGTGGAATTTAATTGTAACCCTTATATCCGTCAAGAGATGATATCCTTTCGTTTCTCGCCGCTTTCAACCAATTGCGGAATATCCCAACGGGAAACTATCTTTAGGACAAGCTTTTATTTAGATCAGAGTCAATACAAATTCTTATTCTTTTTTCTTTGGGACTATAACCATATTTGCTATCCATTCAGGATATTTTGCTTGTCTAATAATTCCCGTCCAACATTTTTCTCGCAATTCTTCTTCTTTTGGGGATGATATGTCGTCGCGATCTTTCTAATCCTTTGTTTAAATGGCTTTACATTCTTATCAATTTCTAATTTATGGCAAGCCACCGATGGATCTATACTGTGCATTTCATCCATATCCCATGCGAAAATATCTTTGTAATCTCGCAAAGAACCTCAATGCTTCTTTTTCCTCATCCGCTTCCATTTTAGTCCCAATTTTTAAGATTTTAGGTTCCTCCTCGGTTCCAACATTCACTTCTTTTGTTTGTTCTACTGCGACATAACTAGGCTTCGGTTCTCCCATAGGGGTTGGTCCTCTCATTTCCTTCGCGAACTCACTCCCTTCTCCCATGATTTCGCTGTATTCCTTTTCCTTCTTTTGCTCTTATCATGTAAATTCTAAATTCTTCTTCTTTCTTAGTCGCTTTTATCATCTTCCTCATGATCTTTCGCTTCTTCATTTGCCCTTCATAATGCTTTACCTCGATTTGATAATATATTCTTCCTTTATCAATATCTCTTCCGATCTCACCAATTCCACTTTTAAGAGATAGGAAATCATGCACCGATGAAGTGTTGACGCTACCGCCTTAATTGCATGTACCTGTCTCCCTAACAATATGTGGTATGGCGATTCCATATCCACTATACTTAATGTTACTTGTGTTTCAATTTCTTCGAGTAAAATTGTGAATTTTACCTCCCCTTTAGGTACTGTTATAGATTTTCCAAAACCATGAATATGATATCTTGGAGAACTCATTTCTTCGTCTTTATATCCTAGTTTTTTATAAGTATGATAAAATATGATACTCACCAGACTCCCCGTATCCACCAAAGTTCTATTTATTTCCCATTCTTCCGCTACCTTTGCGATTCTTCTCTTTTTCTCGCTTGCATTTATCGTGATCACTAGTGGAGATATATGATTCAAATTTTCTCTAGGAACTTCCGCGGCTGTGAATGTTATTTTCCTCGTTTTCCCATTCCTTCAAAGACGATGTCTTCTCCTTGTAGGATTCAAATATCGCACAACATATTTTCTTAGCATGCGAGATTCAATTATTTCCTTAACTCGCGAGAAGAGCTTGCGAGATTCATTATTTTTCATAACTCGCGAGAATGTAGCAAGACTCACGAGAGTGTCTCGAGAGAAGGTAGCAAGGCTCGAGAGAATGTCTCGAGAGGAGGTAGCAAGACTCGAGAGAATCTCTCGAGAGGAGGTAGCGAGAGCCTGCGAAATCATCAAAGGGCTCGAGAGAATGTCTCGATAGGAGGTAGCGAGAGCCTGCAAAATCATCAAAGGGCTCGAGAGAATGTCTCGAGAGGAGGTAGCGAGAGCCTGCGAAATTATCAAAGAGCTCTCGAGAGTATGAGCTGTATGTGAGCTGTCATCCACTATGTAAACACTATATAAAGAGGAGAGCAGGAGAGAGAAAGGGGAGGATAGTTTTAGTAGGAGAGAGATATTTTTTGGAGAGAGACTTTATTTTCTTTATCATTTTCTTCACCTAAGACTAGATCTAGGGCTCTATAAATTATCCATTAATGGAGATTGTAAATGTAATTCTTGTGTAACCTCAACAATCATAGTGGAGAATCGTGGATGTAGATCACATTGATCGAACCACGTAAAAAATCTTATGTGTCTATTTAAATTTCTAGCACTTATATTTGGAATTTAGATAATTAATAAGATTTAGATCTACAAAATATAGTGAGGGGTGTAGTGTGGGATTTCCCGCCACTACATATGCGCTAGAAACAGGCTTTGAATCTGGTTGGTTCAAGAAAGATTAGAAAAAATGGCTACTGTTGGTGATGAATTCGATCGGATCTATAAACTTTAGGAGAAATTTCCTTGAAAAGGAGAAAATACCAAACAATTCAAGAACATGAAAAGAGGGATCACCGTATGCGCTTTTCCGAATCTTTAAGTTATGAGAGCAAATATAAAAGTTTCACCGAAATTTCATCCACTCGACAACGAGCAACATCAAAAGTTCATAGCAATCAAGTAACAGAAAGGGAGAACTTGAATCGTCAACAAATTGTTTGAAAAGAGACAAATTTCTCCATTTTTCTTGTGTATTAATTAATGTTCAAATCTGGAAGTTTTAAGACTGAATGAGAGCAGCATATTATTCGCAAGCAGCAAAATTATTTCATTGCACTATTGATTTCATGGTTCTCAAAGGCAAAATGGAAGTTACGAAAGACATTTACATCCCCGCAAAGATTTGCTCTATCAACAGATTCAACAAAGTATCATCATCAACGAACAACCAACCTAAAGCTAATATTTACAGCCCACCGTGTTAACCAAATAATCTCATCAAGGCTTTCCCACTTTAAGGAAAGTAGAGAAAGTTGAACGAAATAAAAACTTTGAAGAACAGACGCAGACAAAGTTTATTTCACCAAAAAATCGAAGAAGCCAAGCCAATCTTTGTTAGAGAAGCTTCAAGTTGGCTGCTGCATGACGTATCTCTTCGCAGAAAGCCTTCTTCTCTTTGAGGCCATTTGTGTGCTGATTTTAGGGACTTAAGTTTATATTGTCTTTCTTTCCGCAACAGCGAGGGGAGAACAGTGAGCTGATAGAGGAAAACTTAGAACAACAGGCAAGGATAGAATATCGATCTATTCGCAGAAGAAAGAGGAATTAGCAGAGCAAAGAAATTAGCAGACAAAGAAGTTATCATGAGAAAAGATATTACAGGTGGAGGAAAGTATTATCTGCAGCACAAAGAATACTCAACAAATCTAAGGACGACCAAAAGGTGGGAGATGAAGAAGTTATTTCCCAAAGAACTCACAAAGCCATGAAGTCAAGGAGGGATGATAACTCGCAAGGCCAAAGAAACATCATCAACCGCATTTTAACGCAAAGTTCAATTACTTTGTGGAAACAACCAAAAAGAGAGAAGGAGAGGCAACCAGAAAAGAAAAGAACCAAAGTTCGATTACTTTGAAAATAAAACAAGAAGTTAACGGAGTCGACGTAAGCTCGCAATGGTCACTCAAGAGAATAGCATAGTAATGAGAACATAACGTAGAAGAGAAGCAAATTCGCAATAATCATCTCAGGGTGAGTTTATCAATGACAAGGCGAGATCAGAGATCATTGCCATTTGCGAAGGAAGAAGGAGTTTCCCAGAGTATTGATGATAGTTCCAACAAAGGAGAGACGACGTTTACTTCCTAAACAGTTCCAGCGAAGACAAACAAAGACAAATGAAGACAGACGACGGAGGCGAGGAGATGCAGCTACTATCAGCCAACGGTGTGAAGAGAAACCCAACTATTAAAGAGTAGCAAGTTAGATAATCGCGTAGAGCAGAAACTATAGACGACGCCAACAGCTTACATGCAGATACATTCTCAGGTGAAGACAAGCTACCAGCGAAGTAAGGAAATGGATGAGTACAACTCAACAAAAAACAAAGAACAAAAAGTCGCAAAGAATGAAAGCAAGGAGCTAAAAGGAAATGGATGAGAAATGATGGTTCAATTACTTTGTAAATCCATTGCAACGAAACCAAGAGAGCTCGAAGCGAAAGAAAGACTTGCTCCACGCGAAGAAACAAAGGGTGAAACAAACCACGGAAGAAAACATCAACTCAAACGAAGGCAAATGATGGGAAGGAATTCCATCAGTTCTCGCAGCAACTAGCTTAGCTCACATTCGGAATTAACTCTGGTCATCGACAATCGACTGGTTCACAACAGACCGGCGATAGTTCACAAATGGAAGCAATGATTGTTTCTCTTCACAACAACGATCCAAAAGATTAACTTAAAGAAATACACAAAAGTATAAAGTATGTTACTTCGCCAATTGATTGCGAATTTCAGCCAAAGATTTTATAAAGGAATACACAAAAATTTACTGGCCAATGCTCACAAGGAAAGTCTACATCTTAGAGATTAACTGCGAGAAGAGGATTAGTTTCAAGAAGTGAACTTTACTGACCAGGAAGGTTCGAACCCGCATCTTCGGACCCATTCTCCTCAGATCTTGGTGACCAACCTGTACTAGTTCACTGTGTGCGAAGTGATCGCGAGAATTCTAATACGTGACTTGTATTCAAGAAAAAAGATGACAAAAAATGAAAAAGATGAGAATCGACCTGCGGCATCGACTTTCTTAGCTTCTCCGTCAACCATCTCATTGCAAGCTTCGTTCATGTTGTTGTGATAAGGTTCGCACAATTTGCCCTTCGCAGGGTATTCCTTCATAGATGTTAAGCTCGCGAAGTCTTTGATTCTTTCGCGAGAGAGGGTTAGAACAATTAGAATGGTGCGAGAATATGCAAGAGGCAGGTCAAGGGTTCAAATCTCATTTCTCACAATACTTTTTGCTGCGAGATAATTATATTTTGTGCGACGTTCATACATTTCAAGGACACTAGCTTCGCAAGCAAATCAAATAGACAACAACAGCAAACCACATAAATTAGATATGAGAATGAAAGAATGAATGAAAGAGATGACTGAAATGAAGAAAAGAATGGAAGAATGAAAACATGCGAAAATTTCGCACAAAAAATGACAAGAGATTATCAAAGATCAGCGAAATTACAAAAGAGCTTATATGCAGAAGAATCAACAAAATAATCAGATAGAGGCAAACCTACTATGACGAAATCAGAATTTCGCAAGAGGCAAAAGTACCTAAGGTGCGTCATAGTAGGGGTACCTATTGCATATGAAGAAGAATCAATAAAATAACTTGAATGGGACGAACCTTTATGGCGTACACCCTAGTTCGCGAATTATATTTCGTAAGAGGCAAATGTAAGACCTAAAGTGCGTCATATAAGGGGTATCTCTTAACATGGCTCGTGGAAGGTTACACCGCTCTCAAACTGGGTCATGCAGATTTGGGGCCCATGAAAGCCTATCCTGGGAGATACCTTGGATTCCCAACTATATATGTAGGTTATACCGGTTGGGCGACCGAGGGTCTCTTCCAAGGAGTCGTGTATGCACAAGGCGCCGAGGTACAGTTGAGCCGAGTGCCCGGATGGATGAACCTACCTCCGGCCATTCTTGGCAAGTCTTGGCATGCGTTGCACTCGCCCAAGAAAACTCCACTTAGGGTGCGATCTCGTAACCATAAACCATATAGGTATAAGGGATAAGAGGCTGCGAAAACAACTGGTTGTTGTTAAGACCGGATGGGAGGAGCTAGTCTTGTATGGCCGATGTTTCGCCTCCTTGAAGGGGCAACCGGGGAGATGATAAGGGCGACGCTCTCCATTAGGGGGTGTCAAAAGCACGCAAATGTCATAAGGCTATGTTTTCGCAAGAGAACGTAGGCTCGTCATATTTGTGCAATGATCCCGAGAGGCAATAATACTAACGCGAGGGTAAGGCGAGATCAATGGGTCTTTACACGAGTGTGTACGGACGTCTCTGCGATTTCGTGCACGAATGCAATGTCATGGGGCTTTTATGTTCATGAGGATATCTAGGCCTTGTCATATTGTCGCAACTAAAACATCCTGCAGAGGCAAAAATACTTGGAAAATGATAAAGGCAAGATCAATGGGTCTTTACATGCAAGTGTAAAGACGTCCTGCGATTTTGTCGCGATGAAAGGTGGCAGGAGGACCTCTAATTAGGGAGGTCTAACTGGAAGACCACACAAAAATGATAAGGCAAGGTCAATGGGCCATTGCATGAAAATGTAAAGGCGGCTGACGACCTTGTCGCAACAAGAAGAGATAAAATAAAGACTACCGAAATGATAAGGCGAGAAAAGCTGATTTCTCCATTCATGGAGATACCTCACGACCTCGTCGCAATGATAAAATTCAACGTAAAGCAAAGAAGAGGTTATACTATTGCATGAGCACAACGCAGGAGGTAGAGGAAAGATAAGAATGAAGAAATAACTCATTCATTCAACACTTTTTCAACGATTCTACCTTCGTAGATAAAGAACAGAGGCAACAATGGAATACCGAAAAAACATCTTATGTTCTTTATTTTCTCGGCAAGAATCTTTTTCCAAAGAAGATGTTTATCAATGAACAACAAGAATCCTCACCAAAAAGGGAATAATGACTTCGCTTGAACAAGAGGCAATACTTCTTATACTTCAAGGATTAATATTTCTTATCCACTTCATGAAAGTTTGAACTTCGCGCGAAAGAATAGAGCATAGCATGAGGCAAAGAACATGGAGCGAGAGTTTCGCATGATGGATTCGCAATACTTCTTATATTTAGAGGATTAAGTACCTCTTATACTTCTCAAAGGATACTTCATACTTCTTATATATTTCGAGGATTGAGTACTTCTTATACTTCTTCAAGGATACTTCATACTTCGCATACTTCAAGAGATAATACTTCTTATTCACTTCGCAAAGCTTCGGAACTTCGCAAAAGAATAGAGGCAAGTCGTACTTTTCAAGTCCAAAAGATTCTTCCGCTCGTTCCTTCATCAACAAAGACCAAAGATTATAACAACAATGATTTTTCCTTAAAGATCGCTCTTCAAGCAATATTCAAGGAAAAAGAGGCAAGATGTAGGATTCAAATATCGCACAACATATTTTCTTAGCATGCGAGATTCAATTATTTCCTTAACTCATGAGAAGAGCTTTGCGAGATTCATTATTTTTCATAACTCGCGAGAATGTAGCAAGACTCACGAGAGTGTCTCGAGAGAAGGTAGCAAGGCTCGAGAGAATGTCTCGAGAGGAGGTAGCAAGACTCGAGAGAATCTCTCGAGAGGAGGTAGCGAGAGCCCTCGCGAAATCATCAAAGGGCTCGAGAGAATGTCTCGATAGGAGGTAGCGAGAGCCTGCAAAATCATCAAAGGGCTCGAGAGAATGTCTCGAGAGGAGGTAGCGAGAGCCTGCGAAATTATCAAAGAGCTCTCGAGAGTATGAGTCATTTATGTGAGCCGTCATCCACTATGTAAACACTATATAAAGAGGAGAGCAGGAGAGAAAGGGAGGATAGTTTTAGTAGGAGAGAGATATTTTTGGAGAGACTTTATTTTCTTTATCATTTTCTTCACCTAAGACTAGATCTAGGGCTCTATAAATTATCCATTAATGGAGATTGTAAATGTAATTCTTGTGTAACCTCAACAATCATAGTGGAGAATCGTGGATGTAGATCACATTGATCGAACCACGTAAAAAATCTTATGTGTCTATTTAAATTTCTAGCACTTATATTTGGAATTTAGATAATTAATAAGATTTAGATCTACAAAATATAGTGAGGGTGTAGTGTGGATTTCCCGCCACTACACTCCTCATCTATAATCTTCTTTCCTTCAAAATCTCGTTTATGTATCCTTCCTCTAATGTTTTCGTGGAATTCATTAACCATTGCTTTTGTAATTGAATTGTATTCCATTTCTTCATTATATTCCTTGCTTCTTAATTCTTCTATCTCATCTGATTTAACCTTTTCATTTCTCATTTTCTTGATTTAAGGGATTTTAATTGTACTCTTCGATCTTCAATCTTGTTCGTCCCTGTTTCTAGCGCATATGTAGTTGCAGGATTTCCCACACTACACCCCTCACTCAAATATGCTTAATCAATCCATTTGAAGATGAATAATAATGTGTTTTATTAATTGTTCTCTTGAAAGATTTACAAAGAAATGTAGAACAGAGCTAAAGAAATTACAATCACTCTTAATTTTCTCTCCCCTAATGACTTGTTTCACAATTCTAAAAACCTCTCTCACAACAGACTAACTCGACCCTTTATATAGGGTATTACATAGTAGATGACAGCTAAGCTGTCCTTTATTTTCGGGAATGACTCGCGAAGTATCGCGAGTATGTAATTTCTTGTCCTCGCGACACCCTTAATTCTCGCCAAGTCTTCACACTTTTCTCATGTTCTGGTTGTCGTCATTTGATGTGTCATTTAAATTATTTACTTGCGACACCTTCGCAATGCTGTTATTGATCTCGCGAAGTATTGTTGTCGCGATATTCTGGTCCTACATTTTTCTCAATCACCTCTTCCCCTTTTTTACTTTCTCTCTTCAATCTTTTCTTCATTCTTCTCCGCAATTTACGCCTGTCTTGTAAATTTTCCTTTCCTTCATATCTTTATCTTCAAATTTCAATTCATTCCCATACTAAAAAATGGCTCCTACCGGTCGTAGATACGAAACTCTTCTGGAGAATGCTCAAAAGAATCTACAAGATAAAGGCTTCACATTGTCTACCATTCCTAATAAAAAATCTTCATCTATTCTCTCTGTAAAATTGTTTTCTGATCATCAGTGTGATGATCAAAAAATCATAATCTCGCTAGGTCAAATCCTCGCAGGTCTTCCCATTCCTCTCTACAATCCCGAATTGCCTCTATTTTATGAAATTCTTTCACATGAGAAATTTTCGCGAGCTGTTTATCAATTAAGTGGAGACTGTATCCGTTTAATGGTTGAATTCGCTTACCGAGGTGCTGGTAAAGGATCGTTATATCCTGATACAGTCAGAGATCCTAGATTTACGAACTTAGAGATAGTTGCTGATCACTACTCAGTAGAGAGCTTTTTTGAAAATTACGATGTAATTAACATGAAGAATGACAAATCTCGCTGGGGTGCAAGGTTGAAGAGAAAAGAGAACATTCCTAGCAACAAACTAGTCATGCATGACATTGATTGGCACTCTGGGAAGAATAATATTCCTCGCCATTCCAAAGACGACAAGTGGTGAGTCTTTCCACTGTTTTTGAATGGCCCTTATATTGCAGGTTCCCATGTTCTCCCTGCGAATTTCGCCAATTACCAACCTTGGGTTTTTAACTGGCCCGGGAAGACAAAAGAGGTGTGTTTTCTACCTTTCACTGACTTTGAAAATTTTATTTCCTTGACTATCTACAGATCTTGCGAAATCTCCAGATCAACAAATTGAGAAGAAGTTACCAAAGAAATCCAAAGCCAAGTACTTTGGCGATACTTCGTTCAATCACAGATGAAGTAAGAAATATTTTCTCTTGTTATTTTGAACAATATTGTTGCCTCTATTTCTTATCTTCATTCGTGTGTGTAGGTTGGTGTTGAGGTAGTTGAACAAGAAGAAGCTCATGAAGCTTCGAAGGTCAAGGGAAAAGAGAAAGGTCCTCTTCGCAAGGGAAAATCTACTGCCCCACTCTCTAAAAAACGGAAGACTCGCTCTCCTCCCTGTAGGATCAGAATATCGCAACATAAATACCTCGCGAGATTAATAAACGACCGCATTGCGAAGGTGTCGCAGGGGAATAATATAAATGACGCAATGGATGACGACAGTCAGAACATGAGAAAGGTGTGAAAACTTAGCGAGATTTAGGAGTGTCGCGAGATTACATATTTGTACATTTGCGATAGTTCGCAAATGATTCCCGAAAATAAAGGACAGCTTAGCTGTCAACCATTATGTAATACCCTATATAAAGAGTCGATCAGGCCGATGGGAGAGGGGGTTCTTTTTCGAATTGTTAAGCAAGTCATTAGGAGAGAGAAAGTTTTAGAGTGATTGTAATTCTATAATTCATTTCTATTCCATATTGTAAACATTCAAGAATTCAATCAATAAGAATCATAATTGTTCACTTTAATGACTTAATTGTGTGTATTCTAGTGAGGGGTGTAGTGTAGGATTTCCTGCAACTACATAATGGCGCTAGAAACAGGGACTTGAGAAAAGATCAATCTTGTGAATTGAAAGAATCAGGAATAACAAGAAAGGAATTTCATATAATTTTCGACAATCTACTGAGATTGAGAAATGGCAAGAAGAAGGAATGCATCAGAACAACCAACAACTGTTAGAAGAAGCGAGAGATTAGCTGTAGAAAGGAGAAATGAAGTAGGTGAACCCTCAAGAATGAACGCAATAAATAGTGAAGAAGGTCAAATTCATTCAGTAATGCAACCACTAATTCAACCAGTACCGACAAGAGCTATAGATTATGATAGGGTGAGTGTGCATACATGGAGATCAGATTCTATGGAGGAAAGAGAAGGAGAAAGACAATTGGAAAACAATAGACGAGAGGAGAGAAACCGAGAAGAGATTTGAGAAACAATTCATGGAAATGAAGAAATCGCGGCATTAGAAACGTTGAGGCAGACAATACATGAAGAACGGCGGTTAGAAGTGGAAGAACGCGCAAATTTAACAAGACCAATGATGAGTGCCAAATATTGCATATTTATACATCTATTTATTGGCATTTAACTCATCTTTTGTGCTCGAAATCGATATTACCCCAGTTCTGTGTTTTCTTTGTTTTCAAGAATAAATATTTGTATTAATTAATTTTGTGTTTTTAGGTAATAAATAAAGCTCGGAGAAATTGAGGAGCCAAAAGAGCGAAGAATTGAGGCAAGTGTCTATGGAGCAAAAGCCAAAGCCACGCGCATCGGTTGCAACCCAACAAGTAGCAACCCATCTACAAGACTTGGGCCCAAGCTATCCAAGCCCGGACCCGAGACCGCTCCATTTGAGCCGTTCAGATCTCGCCCAGCCACATCCTACGCTCGCTCCTTCTTGCACATCGTCCCTTGATGCATTCACTGATGCGTGTCGTAGGTGCAATCAAATTAATCAATATTTCCACTCAATTAAAAATAATATAATGGAAGTCAAGTTCGTTCCCACGAGGAGCAAGAGATTCTAGTTGTAAAAATTGTCACTAAAGGGGGTGTAAAAAGCAAAAGAAAATAAACAAAGCAATTAAAATCGAAAGTTGAAAACAATAAGAGAGACAAGATCAAGGAATCATTCTTCGTTGCAAAACAATGAATTAAAGTTATGTTCTTTTCTACTTGTTATTAGTCACTAATTATCACCAACCGTAGGATAGCAGTAGATCGGCTAAACCCCAAAATCCCTTCTATCACCTGACACGGAAGTTCCGAGTTATCGGATTCTATTTAAAAAACCACCTAGAGTAGATCACTCAAGATGTAATTTAAATAAATGCATTAAGATTTATGAATTTAGGTTTAATATTAGTAGTTAAACTCTTAGATCAAGGTTCACTTTCTAACGTTGTTTCTACACACAATTGCTCCACGGAATCCCTCCGCAAGGTCTCGTGTTTGCTACTTATGTAAAAAGTCAAGAAACGATTACTTATCTCCTAACTTTCACTAGCTTTAGATCAAATTAACAAATCAATTTAGTTGGCCACCTAAACAATCTATCAATCAATCATGAATGTCTTTAAGATCATTCCTATTAGTAAAAACAAACGATAATAGTGTGAAAAAATTCAAGATAGAATTGAAAACAAAACTCAAAAACTAAAATCATATGTTTCAAAAAATAAAATTCATCATCAATCAATAAAAAAATTAAAAGGAGAATTTTCATGTTCACACAAATAATTAAAAAGAAAGAATAAGAAAGCAAGAAAAACACAAGTGATGTGTGTGTAGAGATGTGTGTAAAAGATGTAGAAAACTTCTCTATTTATAGGCTTCAATATTCTCCAACTCTTCTAAGGATTAGAATCCTTTTCCTTTAGCAATTCAATTTCCAAATTCAAGCTTTTCTCAACTCTTCACCTTCTCTTTCCAAATTTGAGTCCAAATTCTCCATCCAATTCCAAGCCCAAGTCTTCACACCCATGAGAGAAGTCCATAGAAAATTCTGGAATTTTTTGCTCATGGAAAATCGGGATTGTGGCTACCTAATCCCGTCGAAAAGTCGCCACGGTCACCTGAAAAATTCTGTCCGTTGAGAGAATATTCGACGGAATATTCCGTCAGTCCTCCGTTAGGACTAACGGTCAAAAGTCAAACTTAACGGTCGACTGTTAGTCAACAGGGTCAAAGGAATCACCGAGTCGACCGAAGTCGATTCTTGAGTCACTGACCGTCCTAGCTGTGCCACTTTGCACAGTTAAAGTAGTCACGGCCAAGATGGCCATGCCTTCCCTCATCTCTTGCAAGACAATCATTGTCTTTGTAACATTACTTCCTGACCAAGATGGCCCTTTACTTTTAAACACCGCTTCAAAACCACGGTTCACTCAATTGCTTGAACTCATTCACCCTTAGTTCCAATCTCCGCACCACCATCGAGGTCGCAATTAATTCACACACAGACCCACTTCTCATTTCGGACTGCAATTCATTCATCACCACTCAGAATAAACACTCATTCAATTTCTTGAACCTAACTCCACCTTAACTACTACCACTGTAGCTTCCCCGCTCAAGTGCTAGCCACTAGCTATTTTTGCAACAACAAGACATTGCCACCTCTTCTCGGCCAACACCAGCTCCTCCATAACTCACAACCATCGAATCTTGAAGCTCAAACCCAACAGACTCAGATCACATCCATTAGCATCCTCAGTTTGTCACTCACAATTCCAGCTCTTCCCTTGCAATTGCAACATTTGCACTGGGGCTTCTGTACTTGCACTTCATTCTCAGCTCAACCTTAAGCTCAGTCCCATATCACAAGGATTCCCATGGTAAACATCGACCCCATCAGCATTGCAGTGCCTTCATCTCGGTTCATCTTCATGGAATGAATTCCGCACTCATACACAGCCTTCATCTCGTCTTCATCGGTAATGGCATGTAATGGCAAAAACCAACTCGATCCATGCTCAACTCTCGTGTTCACCGCCGGTTGATCAACAATCACCATAGTTCGAGTTCTTCATTCTCATTCCTATCATCACCAACCACAAAGACCACCGTGATCTCCCTTTGCACTGTTCTTCATCTCAATCTCGGTTGCAATATCATCTGTTGTAGCTTCATTGAGCCACAATTACAATCAGCAGCATTTCTCATCTACTGTGCATCCATTCATCTTGTCCGTCTCAATTTATCAACAGCGATCGATTCCATCTGCGATTTCTGAGACAAACCCACTCCTCTAATCACTTCAATCCACCATTCTGAGCTTCTCTTACTCCATCTCGACGGCAACAGTCGATAAACAATCACCTATTGCATCTGCGGGTCTATGGCGTGCTTGATTCACCCATCTCGATTCTCGAGCCTCACATCAGCCCATCTCCAATTTTCACTCAAAGAACATCGACCTCTCCATTCACAGACCCCATTCGCAACTTCGATTTCTTCAGCATCGAGCCCTAATTTCAATTCTGTCTGATCTCTGCATCTCAAATTCAACCAGCAAACCCATCCGATCTTTCTCAACAAGAGTGGCTTGAATCCTTATAACAACAAACTTTATCATCTTCTTCCGTTGTTTCGATCACGAACCCTCACCGCAACACCTCAATCTCGATTCATACAACATCGAACCCTAATTTCTTCCGGGTTTCGATCTTCTATTCTACAACAGTGCTTGCTCACTTTCAGTTCTCGATCTCCTCTCACCACCATCTTAATCACGACATCAACAACATCTGCTTTTCTAAATCATCAGTCACCGACCCATCATCGATTTTCTCTCAGTTTTAGCAGTCATGGCTGCTTTTTCAGGTGAAAATGAGAAGAAGAAATATCTTCTCGACTGAACTGGGTTGGGTTAAAAGTAGGGGATGGATAAAGATAACCCACTACACATGCTAGGGGACACCCCAAATTGAGTGCCCCATAACATATGTGGTTGCCCCTTAGTACTTCTCCAAAAGTTGTCCCTTAACCTTGACTGGGCTCCATATATCAATTGCCTATGAAATGACCTTTCTGCCCTTTTGGCTCAAATTGGGTGATTTCTTCTTCTTTTCCTCCGTGCGACTCCAAAGTAACTATAAAACTCAAAACAAGCGTAAAATACATAATTTACAAGAAAAATAGCAAAGAAAGCATAAACAATAGATAGTAAATAGGATGTATTCTACACCCTATCAAATTCCCCCACACTTAGACTTTGCTAGTCCTCAAGCAAATCAAACTAAAACTCACAACTTCAAAGCGTTCAAGCGTCCCAAGCATCCAAAGAGTTATGAGGACATAGAGTTTCTGCATTCTAGTAATAAGAAGTTAGAAATACTAAGGAACATATTCTCATTCTTAAATGTTGAGTGAGAAATAACCACACCATAATGAGAGAACGCGTGTTTGAGAAACGATCAATAAGCATTTCGCCTTGACTTCGCCTCACCAAAATGGATTTTATGATAATTGCACTCAAAAAGACGGCTTTTTTATGGTTCTCACATGTGTGCAGGTAGGAATGAAGAGAGAATTCCTGCAACACGTTGAATGGTGGGAAGGACAACTTCCGAAATATTTTTAAAAAAACCCACATCTTTTATATTTTGAAAAACCATTTTTCTAACGATCTCTACGAAAGGAAATCAACCATTATTATCGAGGATGAGATTACTTACTCACCTTCACATCCGATCGCCAATTATGATAACACCACTCTCACGGCATCCAATAGAAACGTCTTCCGCTCCTCGTCTTGATCTTCATGGTCTTCGTCTTCGGTTTCAACTATTGATGATAAACCCTCGAATCATAAATCCTTGACAATTTTTAACTCTTGTACCTTAAAATCCTTGTCACTTGAAACTTCCTTATAGATTTTCCTTCCCCACGGCTTATTAAATAAAAATAAGAACAAATATTTTTTTTTTCTTTTTTTTTTTTTTTTTTTTTTTTTTTTTTTTTTTTTGAAAACAAGAGAAATTAAATACAAAATAAACCATGGCCGTGGAAGAAGTATTTTACCGCTTGATTCTTCACAACTTGTATCGTCTTTGAAATCATAAACTTTCAAAAATTCTCACCTTTTAATTTTCTTCGCTCTTGTGAATAAGTCTTCATACTTGGATATAAAATTACCTCATTGTATTGTAAGTCCTCAACTTATATGTAAAAATCCGCTCATTTGTATGTTGCTTTACTTGTATTTGAAATTTGCTCTTTTTCCCGTTCCGTTGCTTATAAACCTTAAACTTTTCCAACTTTCCTTGTAGATTTTGATGTCGCTCCTTGTTGATGATGAATGTGTTTCTATGGATCCGTTATTGTCGCGAGAGAGAATGGTGCTAACTGCAAATCGAACTACAAGAAGGAAGCTTTCATCCATGGACGTCACCCTCATGATTGACAAAATTAGCACTCAAGAGATCAAAGAGTAGTGTTTCTATTGGTGGGAGGTTGGGTAGCTCACCATTCTACCCGGAATTAACGTATGGTGACACACACTCAAAAGAAGCTCTTTAGTAGATGGAAAATTTCTGGTCGGTGCCTCTCATGATATGAATACGGGTAGTCTCCACTAATGATTGATCAGCAACTCTAATAATGCCCTTCTCCCCGCGCACCAAATTAGCATCACCGGCATGATTAAATCCATTATTTAACACTCAAACAAGCAAGAAATCCGAATGTAGTTCTCTAACATTTCCAAGTTCAATTATGTCGGTCAAAATCTCTATGTAAACATACCTAGAAATATGCTAGTGACTCTAAAATCTTTAAAAGTTGGAGTTTTTATGAAAACTTTTTTTTTTTTTTTACAAAATTTTTAATTTTTGTAATTTTTGTTTTAAAAACATGCTTAACCACTCCCCCACACTTAAACCTTACATTGTCCTCAATGTAATTGAATCCTCCTAGTAAAGTCAAGGTGGAAAATTTTAACATGATAAGAAACAAGAAAAAGAAATAACAAAAAGCAAAAAGAATAAGAAATACAAAACCTATGGGTTGCCTCCCATTAAGCGCTTGTTTTAAAGTCGACGGCCCGACTTAGCTTTTGCAAGATTCATTAGCCCGGATCAATCTCTTTCACGGGAAAACATGATATCACATCACTAGGGTATCGCGTTGTCTCAAAGATATTGAAGTGGATGAGTGTACCATCAAACTCCATAGTCAAGGTGCCATTTTGGACATCAATCTTTGTTCCAGCGGTGCTTAAGAATGGTCTACCCAATAGCAAAGGTGTAGACTTGGAAGAATTCTCATCATTCATGTCTAAGACATAGAAATCGGCCGAAAAATACAAGCTCATTAACCTGCACCAAAACATTCTCAACAATCCCTTTCTAAACATTAGATCGGTTAGCAAGTTCAAGAACTACCCTGGTCTCTTTAAGAGGACCAAGATTCAAAGAATCATAAATCGAGGAAGGCATAACATTAACCGATGCTCCCAAATCTAGCAAAGCTCGAGTAAACCTTGTTTTACCAATTGTGCAAGGTATATTGAAACTACCGGGTCCTTTAATTTTGGTGGGAGTTTCTTGAGAATAAACGCCGAAGCATTCTCCCCACACTCATGACTTCATTCCCTTTCAACCTTTTCTTCTTCATGCACAACTCCTTTAAGAACTTTGCACAACGAGGAATTTGACGAATAGCTTCTATGAGTGGAATATTGACTTGTACTTTCTTAAAGATCTCCCAAATATCCATGTATTCCAAGTCTTTTTTGATTTAGCAAATCGGCTAGGAATGGGGGTGGAGTTGTGAAAGTAGGAACCGTCTCCTTAGGTAGGTTGGTTGGGGATGTCTTCTCCTTTGGTGCGGTTTCAATTTCCTCTTTCTCATCATACACCTTATCTTGTTGATTTGGTTGCTCCACTTGTTTCCCACTCCTCAAAGTAATCGCATTAACGCTCTCTCTTGGATTAACAAATGGTTGTGAAGGAAGTTTTGTGGGCGCTTGCGCTTGAAATAAGTTCACATCGGTCGCTAATTGCCCCACTTGAATTTGTAACTCCTTGATTGCCGAATCGGTCTTTTGTTGATTTTGTTGAAACATAGTGGTGAGACCTTGCATACTTTGTATTAACGACATTGAGCTTGTCATCATTCAAAGAATCACGCTCCTTGACTTGTTGTGGTTGAAATTGTTGTTGAGGTTGGAAACGTGATTGTTGGAAACCACCTTGTTGCTCATATGGATTAGGAACCGCCGCTTGCTTATTTGCATAACTAAAGTTGGGATGATCCTTCCAACCGGGATTGTAGGTATTGGAGTATGGATCGTACCTTGGCCTTTGATTTGGATATAAAGCATTCACTTGTTCGGTCTCACCATCCTAATAATTACCGCGGCCATCCTTTGCATCATTATCTCCATGTTACTCATCCTTTGATCAAGATGTGATAAATCACTTACTTCATGCACTCGCCTAACCATTGGTTCATCCCTTGTGTAGAATTGTTGCGAGTTCGCAGCCATACTTTCAATCAACTCGGTAGCTTGGGCCACCGTCTTGTTCATTAATGCACCACCACCCGCGGCGTCAGAAGAGACCTATCACTTGGGTGAAGAGCTTCATAGAAGTATTGGAGTATCATAACGTCACTAAATTGATGGTGTGGATAGCTTGCCACCAACCTCTTGTATCGCTCCCAACATTCATACAATGATTCTCCCACTTGTTGTTTCAATCCACAAATCTCCTTGCGAATTTGAGTAGCTTTGGATGCGGGAAAATATCTCTCGAGGAAAAGTTTCTTCATCCCATTCCATGTTGTGATACTTCCTAAGGCAAATAATATAACCATTCCTTAGCATTACCCGCCAAAGAAAACGGGAAAGCTTTCAACATTGCTCCATCCGCATTAGTCTCCGGTGGAAGCATAGCCATAACTATGGTGTAGAAGTCCATAAGATGTTTGTTTGGGTCCTCATTCACCATGCCATGGAACTTTGGTAACTCTCTAATCAACCCCGCTGATCTCGAAGGTTGAATTAGTTTGGATACACCATTGTTGTGTATCAAGCTTGTGAGAAGCTAGGTCCTTTAGTGTACGATCAGCCATTGTTTCTTCCTCTTTGTCCGAATCACTTGATGAAGAGGGAGGAAGTGGAGTGTTAATCGCACGAATGAAATCCTTTAGTTGAGTGCCTGGGATCGAAGACGTATTGGACTCGGTCTGCCCTCTTTAAGCATTCACCAAAGGTATAACACCGAAACAAGATTCTCGAAAACTAAGTTAGATACGGTAAAGAATCTAACAAAGCAAGAATAAAGCAAAAATAAAAATAAAAACAACTAAAAATCGCCCGTTGCTCCCAAAGAACGGCGCCAAAATTTGATGCGTGTCGTAAGTGCAATCAAATTAATCAATGTTTCCACTCAATTAAAAATAATATAATGGAAATCAAGTTCGTTCCCACGAGGAGCAAGAGATCTTAGTTGTAAAAGTTGTCACGAAAGGGGGTGTAAAAAGCAAAAGAAAATAAACAAAGCAATTAAAATCGAAAGTTGAAAACAATAAGAGAGACAAGACCAAGGAATCATTCTTCGTTACGAAACAATGAATCAAGTTATGTTCTATTCTACTTGTTATTAGTCACTAATTATCACCAACCGTAGGTAAAGCAAATAGATCGAGCTAAACCCCAAAATCCCTAATATCACCGACACTAAGTTCTCGACTATCGGATTCTATTTACCAAACCACCTAGTAGTAGATCACTCTAGATGTAATTTAAATAAACGCATTAAGATTTATGAACTTATTAGGTTAATATTAGTAGTTAGACTCTTAGATCAAGGTCTACTTACTAACGTTGTTTTCACACACAATTGCTCCACGGAATCCCTCCGCAAGGTCTCGTGTTTTCTACTTATGTAAAAAGTCAAGAAACGATTACTTATCCCCTAACTTTCACTAGCTTTAGATCAAATTAACAAATCAATTTAGCGTGCACTCTAAACAATCTATCAATCAATCATGAATGTCTTTAAGATCATTCCTATTAGTAAAAAACAAACGATAATTATGTGAAAAACTTCAAGATAGAATTGAAAACAAAAACTCAAAACATAAATTAAGAACTAGGAATTCATCCTCAATCAATAATAAAATTAGCTACTCATGTTTTTGAAATTCACACAAATAATAATTAAAAGGAGAATTTTCAAGTTCACAAAATAATTAAAAAGAAGAATCTTAGAAAAGCAAGCAAAAACACAAGTGATGTGTGTGTAGAGAGGTGTGTAAAAGATGTAGAAAACTTCTCTATTTATAGGCTTCAATATTCTCCAACTCTTCCAAGGATTAGAATCCTTTTCCTTTAGCAATTCAACTTCCAAATTCAAGTCTTTCTCAACTCTTCATCTTCTTTTCCAAATTTGAGCCAAATTCTCCATCCAATTCCAAGCCCAAGTCTTCACACCCATGAGAGAAGTCCATAGAAAATTCTCGGAATTTTTGCTCGAAAACTAGGGATTGTGGCCGAATCCCATTTAATAGTCGTCGTCGGCCACCTCGAAAATTTATGTCCGTTGAGAGAATATTCGACGGAATATTCCGCCGATCCTCCGTTAGGACTAACGGTCAAAAGTCAAACTTAACGGTCGATCATTAGTCAACGAGGTCAAAGGAATCACTCGAGTCGACCGAGTCGATTCTTTGAGTCACTGACCGGTCCTAGCTGAGCCACTTTGCACATGCCAAAGTAGTCACGGCCAAGATGGCCATGCCCACTCCCTCGATCTCTTGCAAGACAATCATTGTGGGTCTGAACATTACTTCCCGGCCAAGATGGCCCTTTACTCTTAAACACCGCTTCAAAACCACAAGTTCAAACTCAATTGCTTGGAACTCATTCAACCCTTAGTTCCAATCTCCGCACCACCATCGAGGTCTGCAATTAATTCACACACAGACCCACTTCTCATTTCAGACTGCAATTCATTCATCGGCTCTCTTTCAGAATGTGAGACTCATTCAATTTCTTGAACTCAGAACTCCACCGAACTACTACCACCTGTAGCTTCCCTGCTCAAGTGCTAGCCACTAGCTATTGCTGCAACAACAGCACATTGCCACCTCTTCTCAGCCAACACCAGCTCCTCCATAACTCACAACCATCAGAATCTTGAATCTCAAACCCAACAGACTCAGATCACATCCATTAGCATCCTCAGATTTGTCACTCACAATTCCAGCTCTTCCCTTGCAATTGCAACATTTGCACTTGGGGCTTCTGTACTTGCACTTCATTCTCAGCTCAACCTTAAGCTCGGTCCCATATCACCGGGATTCCCATGGTAAACATCGACCCCATCGGATTGCGGTGCCTTCATCTCGGGTTCACTTTCAGCTGTAATGAATTCCAGACTCATACACGCCTTCATCTCTCGTCTTCATCGGTAATGGCATGTAATGGCAAAAACCAACTCGAGCCATGCTCAACTCTCGATTCACCGCCAGGTTGATCAACAATCACCATAGTTCGAGTTCTTCATTCTCATTCCTATCATCACCAGCCACAAGACCACCGTGATCTCCCCTTTGCACCTGTTCTTCATCTCAATCCCGGTTGCAATATCATATGTTGTAGCTTCATTGAGCCACAATTACAATCAGCAGATTTCTCATCTACCGTGCATCCATTCATCTTGTCCGTCTCAATTTATCAACAGCGATCGATTCCATCTGCGATTTCTGAGACAAACCCACTCCTCTAATCACTTCAATCCACCATTCTGAGCTTCTCTTACTCCATCTCGACGGCAATGGGTCGATAAACAATCACCTATTGCATCCATCCTGGGTCTATGGCAGTAGCAGATTCACCCATCTCTGATTCTCGAGCCTCACATCAGCCCATCTCCAATTTTCACTCAGCAACATCGACCTCTCCATTCACAGACCCCATTCGCAACTTCGATTTCTTCAGCATCGAGCCCTAATTTCAATTCTGTCTGATCTCTGCATCTCAAATTCAACCAGCAAACCCATCTGATCTTTCTCAACAGTAGTGGCTTGAATCCTTATAACAACAGCTTTATCATCTTCTTCCTGTTGTTTCGATCACGAACCCTCAGCTGCAACACCTCAATCTCGATTCATACAACATCGAACCCTAATTTCTTCTGGGTTTCGATCTTCTATTCTACAGCGGCTGCTGCTCACTTTCAGTTCTCGATCTCCTCTCACCACCATCTTAATCACGACATCAACAACATCTGCTTTTCTAAATCATCGATCACCACCCATCATCGATTTTCTCTCAGTTTTAGCAGTCATGGCTGCTTTTTCAGGTGAAAATGAGAAGAAGAAATATCTTCTCGACTGAACTGGGTTGGGTTAAAAGTAGGGGATGGATAAAGATAACCCACTACACAGGCTAGGGGACACCCCAAATTGAGTGCCCCATAACATATGTGGTCGCCCCTTAGTACTTCTCCAAAAGTTGGCCCTTAACCTTGACTGGGCTCCATATATCAATTGCCTATGAAATGACCTTTCTGCCCTTTTGGCTCAAATTGGGTGATTTCTTCTTCTTTTCCTCCGTTCGACTCCAAAGTAACTATAAAACTCAAAACAAGCGTAAAATACATAATTTACAAGAAAAATAGCAAAGAAAGCATAAACAATAGATAGTAAATAGGATGTATTCTACACCCTATCATTCACTCAACACCAAAATCCCAGTTCTTCCTGAGCCATTCAGATCTCGCTCCTAGGCATCCTACGGTCGCTCAGCCCTTCGCATCACTCCTTGCTACACCCGCTCAACACCGAATCAACCCATACCCCTATACCCCATCGAGACAAACCCATTCTCTTCTCCATCTTCTCTTTCTTCTCCGACACAACCCGAGCTCCACCTTCCTCGCCCCGACACCACATCTCCCGAGCAAAGCCATCACCACATCCACCGTCGCCTTACCCCCGACACCCCAACAACTACCAACGCAGCTCTCTCCCTTCTCTAGGTCTAGTTATTTCATTCATAGCTTCTCCTATATCCCTAGAGGCTAAGTTTGAAATAACTAGAACTAGGGTTTTCTCTATGATCAATTAATGGAGATCGAGGCCAGGAGCAAAGAGGGAACCACCGATTCGGAGAGTATGAGCGATTGGGTATGGTTAATTTCCGTTTTTGAATTAAATTAGGGTTTGGGGAACTGCATGTATAAAAGGGGTTGAGATGTGTTTGAAAAAGTTTATGCCCTGGCTAGCCAAGAGCAAAGCAACTTAGTTTTATTTTGTGTTTTAATTGTTATTATCATGTTCTAAGTTAAATTGATAGGGTGTTTGATGAAACCCCTAATCATATGTTGAGTAAATCATGTTCAAAATATGTGTTCTTGCTGTGCTTAATTTGAGTAATTGTATGCTGTATTGATCAAAGAAACTTGTGATAGCTTGTCTTGTGAGAAGACAAGCTATCTAGGAGTGAATTAGTGAGATCTGGTTGAATTGCTTTAGAAGTAATTAGTTAGCTAACAATCGAATGATCTCGTGATAGAGTGTACTGTAAGAAGACACTCTATACTAGGGGAGAATTAGGGAGTTAGTTAAGAAAATCTCCATCTGAGACCTTCAAAGGAAGGTACAAGACACAATGAGATATTGTTTTGCTTAGCATAAGAATTAGAGGGCTGATTCAATCAACCTAGCACTCTCATTCATCCGCTACTTACACTCTTGCTCATTCTTTACCTTAGCTTAGAGTCACAATACAACCAGCTCAGTCGTGTATCGACACCAAAAGCCCCATATTTGTGTTACATTTCCCTGAATTCAGTTTAGCCAAGCCTTTGATCACACACAGCACCACAAGTCTCTGTGGTTCGACTCGTACTTGCCCTGTCTTACAGACTAGACACCGTGCACTTGCGGTTATAACATGTAGGCGTAAACCAGACCATTCCCTCAGCCTACCAAGTTTTTGGCGCCGTTGCCGGAGACTTGGCGTGTGTTGTTTCGATCTTTGTCTTGCTTCACTGAACTTCATTTCACCCTTGTATGTATATATGCTTGAATTTATGTTTTTTGAGTCTGTGTTAGTGTAATTTAGTTGTAATCATTTTTTTGTTTTCATCTCTCGCATCGCATACTCTTGTAGTATAGCTTAAGCATAATCCATTTATTTTTGCATTTGATTCATCTCATTTGCATCTTGTTTTTTTTTGTTTTTTCATCCCGAGCTAGGGCTTTATAAGCATCAATACCCTGCAGCTCAGTGTTAATTGTAACTTTTGATCCCAGTCAGTCCAAAGAACCTATCTTATCACCCTGCAAAATTCCTGTGACAGTCCAAATTACTCTCAGACTTGTACTAATACTCTTTATCTTTGCCTTAACCTGCACATCCCAGAGAACTAAAAATCTTTGTTGAGATAATAGGTGCAAGTGGCAAGGCTGAGCCAACCCAAGGAAAAGCGCAGGACTTGAGGTTAGTAATTGAATATTGTGTTGCCCTGTGAATGAGGTAAGCCTACCAAGTGCATTACTAAACTTCCCATGTATGCCCTGTGCCATGTATGCTCTCAGTGCCATGTATGCTCTGAAACTTCCCCGTATGAAATTGTCACCGGTTCTTTGAGTTTCACCTCAACGCTTATTCTCGCTGCCGTGCATCACTAAAATTTTTGAGCATCTCTCGCTGTGAATGAGCCATAACAAGCACATTATATTACCCCGTGATATCCGCCGAGACTTCATCCGTCCCGTGCTTTGTGTGCCCGATAAACCAATTGCATTGCTAAATATACATGAAATATGTGTGCTCCGAGTCAACCCTTAGCTTCAACATATTCCGTGCCTCATCTTTTAGCTTAAGTAATATTTCATGACTCCACCCTACTTCGCAGCTGTGAGTTAGGGCTCCAACTTAGCTAACAAAAATTGCTGCAAGCCTTGTTGACATCAATCAGGCAAGTTGAGGTCAACCGACCCAGTTGACATGACTGTGTTAGCATCATTTGCGGCAATTTGTAGTATAATCAGGCAATTGAACCATTGATGAGCTAGTTGCATTTTTTCCCCGTGAGATATTGACCTCAAGCCCCGTAGTTGTGAGATTGAATTTGGACAAATCGGGCCCCCGCAAACCAAAGAGCTTACCACAGACCCGGTGAACCTTGCATACTCTAAGCATAACCAGGAGCACTAAGCTAAGCCATCTGTTGTGTTTTGCTTAAATCCATGTTAAAATCCACACAACAAGAGCACATCCCGTGCATAAGCCGAGCCGCAACTTAGCCCCTCTAGTTGCCGTCAACCGAACCAGTTGACTTAATAGCTCTGCACACCCCGTGTTTGCAAGCATAACCCCGAGCTTAACTCCTCCCCCCAAGCCGTGAGTTTGAGTTACGGATACCCAAGGCACCGTGCTTTAACATGGTTCTTTGTTGAAGTCACTTGTAGCCGCATACCCACTTGTATTGTCAACCCTGAAACTAGCTTGTGAAAAATCTGAGTTGAAGTCAACTCAGACTGTTGACATCAACTGAGTGAGTTGATGCAACTGATCTGTTGAGCCATCCACTCCCCGACTGTGACCTGTTGAGCCAAGTTAATTGGAAAACCTTGCATGAATTATAATCTGCCAGTGGCTCACTTATCTTCACTTGCTACCAGTCCCACTTGTTAAAGGCTAGGTCATAGGCTGAACTCTATACTCTAAAACTTTTGAAAGCATACTCAGACCCCTGCTGACATTTTGACTTGTTGATACCTTGAGCATGTTGTAAAAGACTAGCTTTATTCATTCATTGTCTATTTTGTCGCATCTCGTGAAGCCTATTCTTACATTGAGTCAATCATGCTACTCTTCTAATATCTCGTACCGCTCACAGAATCAGGGATCAATATATGCAATGCGTGTGAACCCTTATCCTAGGTTAGACAAGCTCCAGCCCCTGTAGTTGTTGAGCCTCAGCTGCAACCTAGCTAACCAAGTTATCCTCTAACCATAGTGACATCAACTGAGTGGGTTGCACTGAACCTTTGCATATCTTGATCCGTTAATCTTGCAAACCTATTGAAACCCTGTTAACTGGCCCTGCAAACATCAAACTGTGCTTGTGTGTAACCTGAGCATAAATCATCTGACCAGTGTTGTGTTGTGCATAAGCTCTGCCTTATAAGCTGCCCTGTAGTCTGTGCACACATTCAGTTCTTGCTTATCTTATGCTCTTACCAAACTGTGCTGTGCAAAACCAACCAAAGACATTACCCGGTGTTGTGCTGCAACTTACCTGTGCATAAACTTGCCAGGCAAGGCTTTGAAATCTCCAACAAGAAGCCCTTCTCTCTGTTTTAGGCCCAAGAGTAGAGTGTGAATTTTTGAGTTTTTGTGCTTAGTTACGTGATAAAGTGTATGAGTTTGCGCAAACCACGAAAAACTAGCTTTTGATGCAATTGAGCTTAGCCTCCCTGTCTTGACAAAACCATTGGTTGTTTGAGTGCTATTCTTGCTTGGTGTACATGGGTATTTACTATTTGAAGTCTAAATTAATTGCCCGTGTTTGTCTTGTGACTTACCCGTGCATCACCGCTCAATGCACCTTGCCAAGTTGTGTTTTCCTTGCAGCCCCAAATTGAGTTTTCCGACTCCTGTGCCTAACCGTGTCTTGTGTGTAAGCCTGCTAACTGGGCTGCCAACTTGCCAACCTCTGCACACAACCTAGGCTTTTCAATCAACCTTAGCTGCACTTAGACTTGTGTTGTGCAATTTTTAAAGCACTCCTGTGTACTGAAACTGGATTGTCAATTTGTGAAAATTGTGCACAAGCTGAAGCTAACACAACTGAGCTGCATAGAACCAAGCCCAGCACCACATACCTGGGCTGTAAGCCTGCCAACCTGAGCTGCCACTGCTGGGATATGCACAAAACTTTCAGCCCACACTCACTAGGCTCTGCAACAACTAACCACAAAAACCAAAACTGAAGCCCAAATACTGGGCTGTGCAACTGGGCTGTGCAGTTTCACACTGCTGGGCTGCTCATAACCAAACCAAAGCCCAATAAACCAAATTCCCACATAAACCAAAACCCATTTTCATGTTATATTTGTGTAAGACTGTTGATGTTTCTGTACATTATCTTTTGGGTTGATCCTCAACTCTTCAGATTATTGGGGTACGGTGAATTTTCATTGTATATAATCCAGTAGGACTTGTTAAATTTTCTCTCTTGCCACGGTTGAGTCTTCTTGCGCATTTATTGTGCTAATCCGATATGATCTCCGTTGAGAATGTTGGATTCTAGCCTTGACTAATGAAGCTCTAACCTTGCTCCCACCAACATCCGGTAATCTCTTCCCTTTTCTCTACTCAACATAGTTCTCTTGGTATGTGACTGTTTAAATTTTTTCTATCTGTCGACACATTGAGGACAATGTTTGATTTAGGTTTGGGGGTGCATTTTGCATTTAGAGTTTTTAGTCTTTCTTTTAATCTAAAAAAAAAAAAAAAAAAAACTCTTTTTGCAAATAAAAACCTCCAACTTTTAGAGATTTTAGAGTCACTAGCATGCTTCTAGCTATGTTTACATAGAGAGTCTGACCGAAATAACAGAACTTGGAAGTACTGGAAAATGCAATCGGGTTTCTTAGTTGATTAGAGCGTTAAAATTGGATTTAACCACACCGGAGAGCGAATTAGGTGCTGTTTAGATATTCGGTAGTAGAATTGTGATCACCCATAGTGGAGACTACCCATTTTACATCAAGTGAGGCACCAACCTTCAATTTTTTTGCAACTTTCTAGAAAAGTTGTTAGAGTGTGTGTCACCGTACGTCAATTCCGGTAGAATGGTGAGCTACCCAACTTCGTACCCACTTTCAAAGACTACTTTTGATCTCTTGAGTGCTATTTTTGTCAATCATGAGGGTGACGTTTAAAGATGAAAACTCCTTCTAAATACCGATTTGTAGTTAGCATCACCCTCTCCTCTCAATCAACACATTCATAGAAACATATCATCGTCGAAGAAGCGAGCAACATCAGAATATTTGAAGAAAAGTTGATATAGTCCAAGGTTACATACAACAAAAGAAAATAGGATGAGAATTAATGAAGTTTGTGAAATCAAGACAAGTGTAAAAAAAAAAAAAAAAAAAAATGTATGTTTGTCAAGTTTTTGTAAAGTTCAGAAGTTCATCATCAACATTTGAAGACCAAAGACCGAAGATTGAAGACGTTTCTATGAATGCCGAGAGAGTGATATTAATTGCCGATCGGGTGAGAAGGTAAGTGAGTACTCCCATCCTTGCTAATGGTTGATTTCCTTTCTTAGAGATCCTCGAGAAAAAGATTCTTTTTGTCCACACTTTTGTGGAGTCTCCGTAATTTATTTCTAAGGTTATCCTTCTTACCTACAACGTGTGAAGGATTTCTCTCTTTATTCCTACCTGCACACATGAGAGACTAAAAAAGCGGTCTTTTTGAGTGCAATTATCATAAAACCCTATTAGTGAGGCAGAAGTCGAGGCTTATGATCACAATCGAATCCGAATTCTTTCATATGGTATGGTTACTTCTCGCTCAACACTTAAGGATGAGAATGCGTTCTTTGGTAGTTCTAACTTCTGTTACTAGCATGCAGAAACTCTATGTCCTCATAGCTCCTAGGATGATTGAGACTCTTTTACACTCTGAAGTTGGAGAAGGTTTTGTGGGTACATGATGCGTGTCGTAGGTGCAATCAAATTAATTCAATATTTCCACTCAATTAAAAATAATATAATGGAAGTTAAGTTCGTTCCCACGAGGAGCAAGTGATCTTTAGTTGTAAAAGTTGTCACGAAAGGGGGGTGTAAAAAGCAAAATAAAAATAAACAAAGCAATTAAAATCGAAAGTTGAAAGATGAAAACAATAAGAGAGAGAAGATCAAGGAATCCTTCTTCGTTACGAAACAATGAATCAAGTTATGTTCTATTCTACTTGTTATTAGTCACAAATTATCACCAACCGTAGGTAAAGCAGCTAGCTCAGTGCTAAACCCCTAAATCCCTTATATCACCGGACACGGAAGTTCTCGACTACCGGATTCTAATCACCTAGCCACCTAGAATTAGCTCAACCTAGATGTAACTTGGCTCATGCATTATGTTTTGTGAATTTCTTAGGTTGATATTAGTAGTTAGACTCTTAGCTCAAGGTCTACTTGCTAACGTTGTTTCTACACACAATTGCTCCACGGAATCCCTCCGCAAGGTCTCGTGTTTGCTACTTATGTAAAAAGTCAAAGAACGATTACTTATCCCCTAACTTTCACTAGCTTTAGATCGAATTAACAAATTAATTTAGTTGGCCACCCAAACAATCTATCAATCAATCATGAGTGTCTTTAAGATCACTCCTATTAGTAAAAACAAGCGATAATTATGTGAAAAACTTCAAGATAGAATTTGAAAACAAAAACTCAAATCATGTTAAGAACTAGGAATTCATCCTCAATCAAAAAGAAATTTAGCTACTCATGTTTTTGAAATTCACACAATTAATAATTATTAAAAGAAGAAGTTTCAAATTCACACAAGTAATTAAAAAGAAAAATCTTAGAAAAGCAAGCAAAAACACAAGTGATGTGTGTGTAGAGAGGTGTGTAGAAGTTGTAGAAAACTTCTCTATTTATAAGCTTCAAAATTCTCCAAATCTCCCAAGGATTAGAATCCTTTTCCTTTTGCAATTCAATTTCCAATTCCAAGCTTTTCTCAACTCTTCCACCTTCTCTTTCCAAATTTGAGTCCAATTCTCCATCCAATTCCTAGCCCAAGTCTTCACACCCATGAGAGAAGTCCATAGAAAGTTCTGAATTTTGCTCACCGGAAAACTCGGGATTATGGCCGAATTTGGCCTGGAAAACGTCACCGCGCCACTGAAATTTCTCCGTCGAGAGAATATTCGACGGAATATTCCGTCTGGTCCTCCGTTAGGACTAACGGTCAAACGTCAAACCGTCGTCACGGGTCAAACTCGGGTCACAGGTCACTTCTGGAATTAACTCAGCTGAGTCATCTATCTGAATCGGCTGGTTGGTCTCTAGGCCAGAGCTGTTGCACAGCCTGAGCCATCTTGCATAGGCCAAACCTTTGTGTTGCATAATCCTTGTGCTTCACCACCTCAGTCACACCACCAGCTCACCGTGCTTGTTGGCTTCCCCTTGCATTGTTCCATGGCAAGAACCACCATTTGCACCAAAGCCGAACCAATCGCTCCTTTAACCCCAACGATTGAATAAGCCATAGCACCTCAACCCATGAGGCTATCCCCGCGACTCATGTACCATCCTGTTCTAGACAGGTTCCATAACACCCATTCACCGCCAAACTCCAACCTAGTTCAAAGCCATTGCTAGTTACTTCCCAATTTAAACACATCAAGCCCCATCAAGACAGTACCAAAGACTTCCAATTGCATTCCAACTACAGACAATGTCACTTGCCAAACTTCATTCTCAGTCAGGCCATCACCTCAATCCATCTCCCTAGCTCAGCTCCAATTCACAACTCTTTCTGACTCATTCCTGTGTTCATTCTCCCAAGCTCACACCACCAAATCACTGCAATTCAAGACCAAACTCAACAACACAACTACTCATTTCACAATCTCTACTCCATTTCACTTGCCTCTCCCATCCTGGTTAGCCCAGCTCAATCCTAGCTCATACATTATCATCATCTTTGTAACTCCATGCCATTGCTTTAGGCCATTTTCATTGCATTCCTTCCATCAGTCAACTCTGCAACCACCACTTTGCTTCATAACAGCACACAGCAGCAACAACAGCTCATAATCCCTGCAACAGCTTCTTGAATTCTCAGTAAACATCCACCATAGTATAACCCATTCAATCTCTGTCTTCATCTGCTGCTTCAATCTCAAATCAACAGCAGCCATTTAATCGACATCGCCTTTCTTCTCTCGCCTTTTTTCTTCTCAATCAATTGCAAAGATCGATTCTCGGCTCGACCACGAGACCCTTCTCATTTGAACTCTAATCGATCCACCAAAGATCGTTGTATTCTCAAACTCTCGGCATTCACTTCGATCTTCCCGAGTTCAACAAAGCAACATCAACAAGAAACCCTCGATTTCAAAAACCAAAATTGATTAGCAACCGTTGCATCTTGCTCCTCCTTCTTGATGAATCGAACCCAACATCCACCATCTCTCGCCCCGAGCGTCGCCATCTACCTCACTGCTCACTCGAACCCATTCCTTACCACCAACAAAGCACCAAACTCCTCTCTCGTTGTTCTTCTCGCGTCATTTGTCTCCCTTTTCGAACCCTAGCATTTCATGGCAATGCATCTTACGATCGAACATCAACTTCTCAATCGATCTTCTTCACTCAATTTCTCACCTCTTTTCTCGATCTGTTTTTCTCGGTTTTGTTTCAAAGTGAAAGAAGTAAATGATTGAGATGGTTCTCTCGATTTCGATTAGGTTTAAATGACACGGATCCGGGTCGGGTCCGGATCCTGGTGCATTAGGATCGACCCAATTGGATGCTACCCAAGACAACCATCCTCTGGATAAGGGCTACCCAAAGTGTTAATAACACCCACTCGCCGAGTGATAAGGGGTACCCTAAATGAGAGCCCCTTAACCACTCTTTGGGGTCCGTATATCAATCGCCCGTAAAATGACCTTTTTGCCCTTTTTGCTCAAATTGGGTGATTTCTTCTTCTTTTCCTCCGTGTGACTCCATAGTAGCTATAAAACTCAAAACAAGCGTAAAATACATAATTTACACGAAAAATAGCAAAGAAAGCATAAACTACTAGATAGTAAATTAGGTGTATTCTACACCTATCAAATTCCCCACACTTAGACTTTGCTAGTCCTCGAGCAAATCAAACTAAAAACTCACAACTTCAAAGCGTTCAAGCGTCACAAGCATCCAAAGAGCTATGAGGACATAGAGTTTCGCATGCTAGTAATAAGAAGTTAGAAATACTAAAGAACATATTCTCATTCTTAAATGTTGAGTGAGAAATAACCACACCATAATGAGAGAATGCGTGTTTGAGAAACGATCAATAAGCATTTCGCCTCGACTTCGCGCCACCAAATAGGATTTTATGATAATTGCACTCAAAAAGACGGCTTTTTTATGGGTCTCACATGTGTGCAGTGGGAATGAAGAGAGAATTCCTGAACACTTGAATGGTGGGAAGGAAAACTTCCGAACTTTTGAAAAACCCACATCTTTTAATATTTTGAAAAACCATTTTTCTGACGATCTCTAAGAAAGGAAATCAACCATTTATTATTGAGGATGAGATTACTTACTCACCTTCACATCCGATCGCCAATTATGATAACACCACTCTCACGGCATCCAATAGAAACGTCTTCCGCTCCTCGTCTTGATCTTCATGGTCTTCGTCTTCGGTTTCAACTATTGATGATAAACCCTCGAATTTCATAAATCCTTGACAATTTGTAACTCTTTTACCTTAAAAATCCTTGTCGCTTGAAACTTCCTTATATATTTTTCTTCCCCACGGCTTATAAAAACAAAACAAATATTTCTCTTGTTTTATTTTTTTTTTTTTTTTTTTTTTTTTTTTTTTAAACAAGAGAAATAAAATACAAAAATAGACCATGGCCGTGGGAGAAGTATTTTACCGCTTGATTCTTCACAACTTGTATCGCCTTGAAATCATAACTTCAAAAATTCTCACCTTTTAATTTTCTTCGCTTTCATGAATAAGTCTTCATACTTGGATATAAAATTACCTCATTGTATTGTAAGTCTTCAACATATATGTGAAATCCGCCCTTTGTATGTTGCTTTACTTGTATTTGAAATTTGCTCTTTTTCTCATTCCGTTGCTTGTAAACCTTAAACTTTTCCAACTTTCCTTGTAGATTTTGATGTCGCTCCTTGTTGATGATGAGAGTGTTTCTATGGATCCGTTGTTGTTGCGAGAGAGAATGGTGCTAACTGCAAATCGAACTACAAGAAGGTGGCTTTCATCTATAGACGTCACCCTTATGATTGACAAAATTAGCACTCAAGAGATCAAAGAGTAGTGCTTCTATTGGTGGGAGGTTGGGTAGCTCACCATTCTACCCGGAATTAACTTACGGTGACACACACTCAAAAGAAGCTCTTTAGTAGATGGAAAATTTCTGGTCGGTGCCTCTCATGATATGAATACGGGTAGTCTCCACTAATGATTGATCAGCAACTCTAATAACGCACTTCTCCTCGCACCAAATTCGCATCACCGGCATGATTAAATCCATTATTTAACACTCAAACAAACAAGAAATCCGAATGTAGTTCTCTAACATTTCCAAGTTCAATTATGTCGGTCAAAAACTCTATGTAAACATACCTAGAAGTATGCTAGTGACTCTAAAATCTTTAAAAGTTGGAATTTTTATGTAAAAACTTTTTTTTTTTTTTTTTTTTTAAAATTTTTTAATTTTTTTTTAATTTTTTTTTTAAAAACATGCTTAACCACTCCCCACACTTAAACCTTACATTGTCCTCAATGTAATTGAATCCTCCTAGTAAAGTCAAGGTGGGAAATTTTAACATGATAAGAAACAAGAAAAAGAAATAACAAAAAGCAAAAGGATAAGAAATACAAAACCGATGGGTTGCCTCCCATTAAGCGCTTGTTTTAAAGTCGACGGCCCGACTTAGCTCTTGCGGCACATTACTCCTCCAGAGGGAGTGCATCTCCAAATGAAAGTTCATCCAAATTCACATAAGCGATGTTCTCATAGTATGGCTTCAACCTATGGCCGTTGACTTTGGAAACCGAATTGTCTCGAAGACTAGTAATTTCAACTGCACCATGAGGAAAAACATTAGTAACAACATATGGTCCAATCCAACGGGACCTTAACTTTCCAGGAAATAGTTTAAGACGAGAATGATATAAAAGGACTTTTTGTCCCACGATAAAGCTTTTACGAGAAATCATCTTGTCATGAAAAAGCTTGGTCTTTTCCTTGTAAATACGGGCACTCTCGTAAGCATCATTGCGTATCTCCTCTAACTCATGTAGTTGTAACTTCCTTTGCTTCCCCGCTTCATCATACTCCATGTTGAATTTCTTTATCGCCCAATAAGCCTTATGTTCAAGTTCAACCGGAAGATGACAAGCCTTGCCATAAACCAACCTATATGGAGACATACCAATCGGTGTCTTATACGCCGTTCTATACGCCCAAAGTGCATCATTGAGTTTAAAGCTCCAATCTTTCCTCGTGGTATTCACCGTTTTCTCAAGAATGGACTTAATCTCACGATTCGAAATTTCCGCTTGTCCACTAGTTTGTGGATGATAAGGCGTACCAATTTTGTGTGTTATGTTGTACTTCTTGAGGAGAGTGTGGAAAGCCTTCTTGAAATGTGAGCCTCCATCACTTATCACCACTCTTGGTGTTCCATGCCTATTGAAAATATTTTCCCTTACAAAATCACAAACAACTTGAGAGTCATTAGTCTTGGTGGCTCTAGCTTCCACCCATTTCAAACATAATCAACGGCAAGAAGTATATAAAAATTCCCATTCGAATTGACAAAGGGCCCATAAAATCAATACCCCACACATCAAAAATCTCAACGGTGAGAATTGGTGTGAGTGGCATTTGATTTCGAGCACCTAGATTGCCCGTTCGTTGACATCTATCACACGATTTACAAAAAACATATGAATCTTCAAACAAGGTGGGCCAATAAAATCCACTCTCGAGAATTTTGAGAGCGGTACGTTTAGAACCAAAGTGGCCACCACATGCAAAAGTGTGGCAAAAGGAGAGAATGGATTGAAATTCGGAATTAGGCACGCACCTTCGCATTATTTGATCAACGCCATATTTCCATAAGTATGGTTCATCCCACACATATTGCTTAGCGACCTTCTTAAGTTTCATCTTTTGGAAATTAGACATTGTACTAGGTACTTTCCTTGTCACCAAGTAATTCACTATATCCGCATACCAAGGAGTTGATTCTTCCATGGAGAAAAGTTGTTCGTCCGGAAAGCGGTCATGTAATGGAAGTTCCTCTTGAGACATCACAAGCCTACTAAGATGATCCGCAACGGTATTCTCCACACCCTCTTATCACGAATTTCTATGTCGAACTCTTGTAACAATAGGATCCACCGAATTAATCTTGGCTTAGCTTCTTTCTTCTTTATCAAGTGTCTTAGTGCGGCATGATCGGAATACACAATAACCTTAGTACCCACCAAGTATGATCGAAACTTTTCCAATGCAAAAACTATAACCAATAACTCCTTTTCCGTGGTAGAATAATTGATTTGTGCATCATTAAGGGTCCTAGATGCATAATAGATAACATGGGACAACTTGTCCACCCTTTGACCCAAAACGGCTCCAACCGCATAATCACTAGCATCACACATTAATTCAAATGGAAGATTCCAATCCGGTGATTTGATAATCGGCGCACTTGTCAACATATCCTTTAATTTATCAAAAGCATCCTCGCATTCCTTGTTGAAGTTGAAAGGTACCTCCTTTTGTAATAACTTGCACATCGGCATGGAGATTTTGGAGAAATCCTTGATAAACCGCCTATAGAAACCTGCATGACCAAGAAAAGAACGGATCTCCCTCACCGAAGTGGGATATTGTAAGTTTCTTATTAAATCTATCTTTGACTTGTCCACTTCGAGCCCTCGAGAGGACACAATGTGACCAAGTACTATGCCGTGGTTTACCATAAAGTGACATTTCTCCCAATTAAGGACAAGGTTTGTATCTATGCATCGTTTAAGAATTAGTTCAAGGTTATTTAAACAACCATCAAAAGAATTGCCATAAACACTAAAGTCATCCATAAATACCTCGATAATGCGCTCCACATAATCCGAGAATATACTCACCATGCATCTTTGAAAAGTAGCCGGGCGCATTGCAAAGGCCAAACGGCATCCGTCTATATGCAAACGTTCCAAACGGACAAGTGAAAGTGGTCTTCTCTTGGTCCTCCGATTGCAATAACAATTTGATTGTATCCCGAATAACCATCCAAAAAGCAATAATAAGAATGCCCCGCTAACCGCTCCAACATTTGATCAATGAAAGGTAAGGGAAAGTGATCCTTGCGGGTTGCGGAATTAAGCTTTCTATAATCAATGCACACTCTCCAACCGGTTTGAACTCTTGTAGGAACAAGTTCATCATCTTGATTTCGAACAACCGTGACTCCGGATTTCTTTGGTACCACTTGAACCGGACTTACCCACTTGCTATCGGAAATTGGGTAGATTACCCCCACACTTAGCAATTTGAGTATCTCTTTTTCACAACCTCCATCATGGGAGGATTAAGCCGACGTTGAGCATCACGTACCGGCTTCACGTTCTCTTCCATTAGAATCCTATGCATGCACATGGATGGACTAATACCTTTGATGTCCGCAATTGTCCACCCAATAGCCGTTTTGTGCTCTTTCAAGACTCTAAGCAAACGGTCTTCTTGTACCTATGTGAGGTTCTTAGAAATAATCACCTAAGCTCATCTCCATCTCCCAAGAAAGCATACTTCAAATGATCCTAAGCGGCTTCAATTCTAGTTTGGGCGCCTTCACAATAGATGGTACAAGTATTTCATCATTCACGGGTAAAGAAATATAAGAAACATCACCCTTGTTAGCTTCTTGCAATGTCGCTAAAGCACCACACATCTCCACCAATTCCTTAGAGATTTCAACATCCAAGTTAGATAAGCCATGGACGTCCAATTCAATGCTATTTTGCAACACCACATCAAGTTCATCCTCTTGGTTCAATTCCACCATTTGTTGCGCTAATGAATCAACCACATCAATGGAGTAAACGGAATGCACATCACTTGGGTAACGCATGGCTTCAAATATGTTAAAGTGTATTATCTCCTTGTCGAATTCCATAGTGAGTGTACCCTTATCAACATCAATCTTCGTCTTTGCGGTCTTCATGAATGGCCTCCCAAGAAGTAAAGAAGTAGATGAACGGTTCTCATTGTTGTCCATATCCACCACAAAGAAGTCCACCGGAAAAATAAGCTCATTTACTTGCACTAGCACGTCTTCTACAAGCCCCTTAGGATATATGTTAGACTTGTTTGCCAATTGGATAATAACTCTTGTCTCTTTCAAAGGTCCAAGATTCAAGGAGTCATATATTTCTACCGACATCACACTAATGGAAGCCCCCAAATCAAGTAAAGCATGTTCAAACCTTTGTTTACCAATAGTAATTGGCACCGTGAAACCACCGGATCCGTGCACTTTGTAGGCATCTTCTTCAATAGCATAGCCGACGCACTCTCGCCAACTTTAGTAATTTCATTATCAAGCAACCTATCCTTCTTGATGCATAATTCCTTCATGAACTTGGCATACCTTGGAATTGTCTTAATAGCCTCAATGAATGGTATATTGATTTCAATCTTCTTGAAGATATCCATAAGTGCCTTGTCTTGAGCTTCTTTCTTGGATTTAGCAAAACGACTAGGAAAAGGAGGTGGAGTAGTGAAAGTAGAAACCGGTTCCTTGGATTGGTCATTTGGTGTGGAATTCTCCTTTGGTGCGGTTTCCTCCTTGTCATTGACTACCTCTTCACTAACTTCCTCATGATAGCTTGGACCCTCCACTTGCCTTCCACTCCTTAAAGTAACCGCATTAACATTCTCTCTTGGATTCACAAATGGTTGTGAAGGAAGTGTTGTGGATGCTTGAGATTTCAATAGATTCACATCGGTCGCCAATTGTCCCATTTGATTTTGTAAATCCTTAATAGCCGAATCGGTCTTTTGTTGATTTTGTTGAAACAATGACGTAATACCTTGCATCATGACATTAAGCTTATCATCAATTGAAGATCCTTGTTCTTTCACTTGAGGTTGGAATTGTTGATAACCACCTTGTTGTTGAGGTTGGAATCGTGATTGTTGAAAACCACCTTGTTGTGCATATGGATTAGGAGCCGCCGCTTGCTTGTTTGCATAACTAAAGTTGGGATGATCCTTCCACCCGGGATTATAGGTATTGGAGTATGGATCGTACCTTGGCCTTTGATTTGGATATAAAGCATTCACTTGTTCGGTCTCATCTTCCGGAATAATTACCGCGGCCATCCTTTGCATCATAATCTCCATGTTACTTATTCTTTGATCAAGATGTGATGAAGAATCACTAACTTCATGCACTCGCCTAACCGTTGGTTCATCCCTTGTGTAGAATTGTTGCGAGTTTGCCGCCATACTTTCAATCAACTCTCTAGCTTCGGTCAAAGTCTTGTTCATTAGTGCACCACCACCCGCGGCATCAAGAAGAGACCTATCACTTGGGTGGAGAGCTTCATAGAAGTATTGGAGTATCATAACGTCACTAAATTGATGGTGTGGACAGCTTGCCACCAACCTCTTGTATCGCTCCCAACATTCATACAACGATTCTCCCACTTGTTGTTTCAATCCACAAATCTCCTTGCGAATTTGAGTAGCTTTGGATGCGGGAAAATATCTCTCGAGGAAAATTTTCTTCATCCCATTCCATGTTGTGATACTTCCGGAAGGCAAATAATATAACCATTCCTTAGCATTGCCCGCCAAAGAAAACGGGAAAGCTTTCAACATTGCTCCATCCACATTAGTCTCCGGTGGAAGCATAGCCATAACTATGGTGTAAAAATCCATAAGATGTTTGTTTGGGTCCTCATTCACCATGCCATGGAACTTTGGTAACTCTCTAATCAACCCCGGCTTGATTTCGAAGGTTGAGTTAGTTTGGATACACCATTGTTGAGTGTCAAGCTTGTGAGAAGCTAGGTCCTTTAGTGTACGATCAGCCATTGTTTCTTCCTCTTTGTCCGAATCACTTGATGAAGAAGGAGAAAGTGGAGTGTTAATCGCTCGAATGAAATCCTTTAGTTGAGTGCCGGATCGAAGACGTATTGGACTCGGTCTACTCCCTTTAAGCATTCACCAAAGGTATAACACCTGAAACAAGATTCGCACAAACTAAGTTAGATACGGTAAAGAATCTAACAAAGAAAAATAAAAACAACTAAAAAAATCGCCCGTTGCTCCCCGGACACGGCGCCAAAATTTGATGCGTGTCGTAGGTGCAATCAAATTAATTCAATATTTCCACTCAATTAAAAATAATATAATGGAAGTTAAGTTCGTTCCCACGAGGAGCAAGTGATCTTTAGTTGTAAAAGTTGTCACGAAAGGGGGGTGTAAAAAGCAAAATAAAAATAAACAAAGCAATTAAAATCGAAAGTTGAAAGATGAAAACAATAAGAGAGAGAAGATCAAGGAATCCTTCTTCGTTACGAAACAATGAATCAAGTTATGTTCTATTCTACTTGTTATTAGTCACAAATTATCACCAACCGTAGGTAAAGCAGCTAGCTCAGTGCTAAACCCCTAAATCCCTTATATCACCGGACACGGAAGTTCTCGACTACCGGATTCTAATCACCTAGCCACCTAGAATTAGCTCAACCTAGATGTAACTTGGCTCATGCATTATGTTTTGTGAATTTCTTAGGTTGATATTAGTAGTTAGACTCTTAGCTCAAGGTCTACTTGCTAACGTTGTTTCTACACACAATTGCTCCACGGAATCCCTCCGCAAGGTCTCGTGTTTGCTACTTATGTAAAAAGTCAAAGAACGATTACTTATCCCCTAACTTTCACTAGCTTTAGATCGAATTAACAAATTAATTTAGTTGGCCACCCAAACAATCTATCAATCAATCATGAGTGTCTTTAAGATCACTCCTATTAGTAAAAACAAGCGATAATTATGTGAAAAACTTCAAGATAGAATTTGAAAACAAAAACTCAAATCATGTTAAGAACTAGGAATTCATCCTCAATCAAAAAGAAATTTAGCTACTCATGTTTTTGAAATTCACACAATTAATAATTATTAAAAGAAGAAGTTTCAAATTCACACAAGTAATTAAAAAGAAAAATCTTAGAAAAGCAAGCAAAAACACAAGTGATGTGTGTGTAGAGAGGTGTGTAGAAGTTGTAGAAAACTTCTCTATTTATAAGCTTCAAAATTCTCCAAATCTCCCAAGGATTAGAATCCTTTTCCTTTTGCAATTCAATTTCCAATTCCAAGCTTTTCTCAACTCTTCCACCTTCTCTTTCCAAATTTGAGTCCAATTCTCCATCCAATTCCTAGCCCAAGTCTTCACACCCATGAGAGAAGTCCATAGAAAGTTCTGAATTTTGCTCGCGGAAAAACCGGGATTATGGCCGAATTTGGCCGGAAAACGTCACCGCCGGCCACTGGAAATTTCTCCGTCGAGAGAATATTCGACGGAATATTCCGTCCGGTCCTCCGTTAGGACTAACGGTCAAACGTCAAACCGTCAGTCAGCGGGTCAAACTCGGGTCAACAGGTCACTGAGTCTGCCGAGTTAACTCAGCTGAGTCATCTATCTGAATCGGCTGGTTGGTCTCTAGGCCAGAGCTGTTGCACAGCCTGAGCCATCTTGCATAGGCCAAACCTTTGTGTTGCATAATCCTTGTGCTTCACCACCTCAGTCACACCACCAGGCTCAGCTGCTTGTTGTAGCTTCCCTGCATTGTTCCATGGCAGCAACCACCATTTGCACCAGGCCAGAACCAACTGCTCCTTTAACCCCAACAGTGAATAAGCCATAGCACCTCAACCCATGAGGCTATCCCCTGCGACTCATGTACCTGCCCTGTTCTAGACAGTTCCATAACACCCATTCACTGCCAAACTCCAACCTAGTTCAAAGCCATTGCTAGCTGCTACTTCCCAATTTAAACACATCAAGCCCCATCAAGACAAATTATAGCTTCAAAGACTTCCAATTGCATTCCAACTACAGCTGCAATGTCACTTGCCAAACTTCATTCTCAGTCAGGCCATCACCTCAATCCATCTCCCTAGCTCAGCTCCAATTCACAACTCTTTCTGACTCATTCCCAGGTTCATTCTCCCAAGCTCTTCATCAAATTTCCACTCAATGCAATTCAAGACCAAACTCAAAGAACACAACTCACTCAATCTCTACTCCATTTCACTTGCCTCTCCCATCCCGGTTAGCCCACTCAATCCTAGCTCATACATTATCATCATCTTTGTAACTCCAGGCCATTGCTTTAGGCCATTTTCATTGCATTCCTTCCATCAGTCAACTCTGCAACCACCACTTTGCTTCATAACAAGACACAAAGCAGAACAATAATCATAATCCCCGCAACACTTCTTCTGAATTCTCGGAAACATCCACCATAGTATAACCCATTCAATCTCTGTCTTCATCTGCGCTTCAATCTCAAATCAACAAAGCAGCCATTTAATCGACATCGCCTTTCTTCTCTCGCCTTTTCTTCTCAATCAATTGCAGATCGATTCTCACTCGACCACGCACCCTTCTCATTTGAACTCTAATCGATCCACCAAAGATCGGTGTATTCTCAAACTCTCGGAAAAGATTCACTTCGATCTTCCCGAGTTCAACAAAGAACATCAACAAGAACCCTCGATTTCAAAAACCAAAATTGATTAGCAACCGTTGCATCTTGCTCCTCCTTCTTGATGAATCGAACCCAACATCCACCATCTCTGCCAGAGCGTCGCCATCTACCTCACCTGCTCACTCGAACCCATTCCTTACCACCAACAGCACCAAACTCCTCTGTTGTTCTTCTCGGCTGCTGTCTCCCTTTTCGAACCCTAGCATTTCATGGCAGCATCTTACAGATCGAACATCAACTTCTCAATCGATCTTCTTCACTCAATTTCTCACCTCTTTTCTCGATCTGTTTTTTCTGGTTTTGTTTCAGGTGAAAGAAGTAAATGATTGAGATGGTTCTCTCGATTTCAGATTAGGTTTAAATGACACGGATCCGGGTCTGGTCCGGATCCGGTACTGCTAGGATCGACCCAATTGGATGCTACCCAAGACAACCATCCTCCGGATAAGGGCTACCCAGTGTTAATAACACCCACCGCCGAGTGATAAGGGGTACCCTAAATGAGAGCCCCTTAACCACTACTGGGCTCCGTATATCAATCGCCTGTAAAATGACCTTTTTGCCCTTTTTGCTCAAATTGGGTGATTTCTTCTTCTTTTCCTCCGTGTGACTCCATAGTAGCTATAAAACTCAAAACAAGCGTAAAATACATAATTTACACGAAAAATAGCAAAGAAAGCATAAACTACTAGATAGTAAATTAGGTGTATTCTACACCTATCAAGACACCTCTGGTAAACCCTCACGAGACTAAAACTCGTCCACTAGGGACACCTAGGGGTTTAAAGGCTTAGTGCATACGCTAAATACATTCGAGAGACTGCGACGGGGGTATAGTTAGGATTTCTTAATTTCTCGTTTCACTTGAGGACAAGTAAAATTCAGGGTTTGGGGGTATTTGATGAGTGCCAAATATTGCATATTTATACATCTATTTATTGGCATTTAACTCATCTTTGTGCTCGTAAATCGAGGATATTACCCATTCTCGTGTTTTCTTTGTTTTCAAGAATAAATATTTGTATTAATTAATTTTGTGTTTTTAGGTAATAAATAAAGCTCGGAGAAATTGAGGAGCCAAAAGAGCGAAGAATTGGAGGCAAGCGTCTATGGAGCAGAAAGCCAAAGCCAGCGCGCATCAGTTGCAACCCAACAAGTAGCAACCCATCTACAAGACTTGGGCCCAAGCTATCCAAGACCCGGACCCGAGACCGCTCCATTTGAGCCGTTCAGATCTCGCCACCACATCCTACGCTCGCTCCTTCTTGCACATCGTCCCTTGATGCATTCGCTCAACACCAAAATCCCGATTCTTCCCGAGCCATTCGGATCTCGCTCCTAGGCATCCTACGGTCGCTCAGCCCTTCGCATCACTCCTTGATACACCCGCTCAACACCGAATCAACCCATACCCCTATACCCCATCGAGACAAGCCCATTCTCTTCTCCATCTTCTCTTTCTTCTCCGACACAACCCAGAGCTCCACCTTCCTCACCCGACACCACGCCTGCGAGCGAGCCATCACCACATCCACCGTCGCCTTACTCGACACCCCAACAACTACCAACAAGCAGCTCAGCTCTCCCTTCTCTAGGTCTAGTTATTTCATTCATAGCTTCTCCTATATCCCTAGAGGCTAAGTTTGAAATAACTAGAACTAGGGTTTTCTCTATGATCAATTAATGGAGCTCAGAGCCGCAGGAGCAGAGGGAACCACTGATTCAGAGAGTATGGGCGATTGGGTATGGTTAATTTCCGTTTTTTGAATTAAATTAGGGTTTGGGGAACTGCATGTATAAAAGGGGTTGAGATGTGTTTGAAAAGTTTATGCCTGGGCTAGCCAGAGCAGCAACTTAGTTTTATTTTGTGTTTTAATTGTTATTATCATGTTCTAAGTTAAATTGATAGGGTGTTTGATGAAACCCCTAATCATATGTTGAGTAAATCATGTTCAAAATATGTGTTCTTGCTGTGCTTAATTTGAGTAATTGTATGCTGTATTGATCAAAGAAACTTGTGATAGTTTGTACTGTGAGAAGACAAGCTATGCTAGGAGTGAATTAGTGAGATCAGTTGAATTGCTTTAGGAGTAATTAGTTAGCTAACAATCGAATGATCCTGTGATAGAGTGTACTGTAAGAAGACACTCTATACTAGGGGAGAATTAGGGAGTTAGTTAAGAAAATCTCCATCTGAGACCTTCAAAGGAAGGTACAAGACACAATGAGATATTGTTTTGCTTAGCATAAGAATTAGAGGGCTGATTCAATCACCCTAGCACTCTCATTCATCTGCTTACGACACTCTTGCTCATTCTTTTTACCTTAGCTTAGAGTCACAATACAACCAAACTCAGTCGTGTATCGACACCAAAAGCCCCATATTTGTGTTACATTTCCCTAATTCGATTTAGCCAAGCCTTTGATCACACACAAGACCACAAGTCTCTCGTGGTTTGACTCAGACTTGCCCCTCGCTTACGGACTAGACACCGTGCACTTACTATTATAACATGTAGGCGTAAATCAGACCATTCCCTCAGCCTACCAACCAAACCATGAATTAAGAATGGAAAATATGAGGTTGCAAAATAGAAGATCGAGAAGTAATACAAGATCAAGGTCAGGATCGGTTAGAGAAGAAATAAGAAGAGCATCATTTGTAGAAAATGTTAATGAAGAAAATCTAGAAAGAGAACTAAATCTCGGCGAAGGATGCTGCGAAAGAAGAGAAGTGATAGAAGATCGTCATATCCCACGTCCTGAAATTCTACAGAATGGCCAAAATGATGGAAATCAAGGAAATAAGCAGCATCAAGAGCAGAATAATCCAGCTGGTGAAGAAAATCAGGCAGAAGAAAGAAGGGTACTGCGTGGCCAAAATGATGGAAATCAAGGAAATAAGCAGCATCAAGAGCAGAATAATCCAGTTGGTGAAGAAAATCAGGCAGAAGAAAGAAGGGTACTGCGAGGGAGAGAAACACGGAGGAAACAAAAAGAGATCGAAGATGAAATTGAAAAAAATTATATGGAACAAGCGCGTCTAGCATGCGAGAGGGAAAAATTAAGAACAGAAATGGAAGAACGGGAATTGGAAGAAGCAATTCGCTAGAACAACCATGACAATCGAGAAAGAAGGCGAGAACAAAATCGCAATAATGGAAATATAAATGAAGAATATGAAAAAATACAAAGGAGAACCGATAGACAACCAAGAAGAGAAAGTGATAGGTATAACGGTGTGCGAATTCGTGAAAGAGATGAAGGAGAAGGTCGTAGAGAAAGAAGATAAGAAAATGACGAACAAGAAAATCGAAGTTCTCACAGAAGGAGAGAGGCAGAACTAAAAAGACCAATAGATTCGAACTCTAATGTAAATGAACAAATCTTGAGAGAATTGGCATAGATGAGAGGAATGCTGAACGGTAGAAGGGAAGGAGGAAGAAGACAATTGGACGAAGCCATTGAAGAAGCTGCGAAAACTCCCTTTACATTAGAAGTGCAGTTAGGAGGGATACCACCAAACTGCAATTTACCTACGCTAACCAGCATTTTTGATGGAACAACTTGTGCAATACAACACATTAAAGCTTATGTGAGATGTATGTTACAATGGGAGAATCATGATGCTATATTGTGCAAATACTTTGCATCGAGTTTGACGGGAGAAGCACTGAAATGGTTTGAGGGTTTACCAAGAAACACAATCACGTCATTTAACTACTTGCAAGCTATATTCTGAGGGGCATATATAAATAACAATTCCTCGCGACTGGGTATTGAAGATGTATTTGGGCTAAATCAAAGAGTCGGCGAAAGTTCGAAACACTTAACCGTGAGGTGGAAGACAATGTGCAGCGAAATGGCTGGACGGGTGGATGAAAGATATCTCATTCTATCATTCATAAATACAATGTTCGCAACTAATTTGTTATACATTCATATTTTTAGAGTCAAGAATACAATCACAATGACTGAGTTGCGAGAACTTCAGGAGGAATTTAGTGCTCTAGAGGAAAGGCAAAATGAGATAGAATCATATCCAGTTGCAAATACAAGTTCAAATACAGCGAGTGCAAGTTTATTACCCAAACTGATAAATACAGTAGCGAGCACTCGCAGGGACAACAAGAAAGGATGATAGATGATGGACAGCCAAAGTTAGTAGCCATGGGAAGTCGTGATCAGGAAGAATTCGAGAGAGAAAAGAACTACTACAACCGTGGCGGAAATAACAAGATCCAAAGACTTGACCATCCGCAAGACACTTATGGAGGTCGAAAGGCAGAATTATCATGGAGGGCAGCGAAGTCACGGAGTAGTATGGGAAGAAATCAAAATGCCACCACTAAATACTAGTGTGGAAAAATATGGGAAGCTATACTCTTGATGGAAAACATACCCGCACCATGGAACATGGGGAGTGAACCGCCACCAGTGATAGAAGTCATGAATTTCGTTATTACCACCGTTTTCATGGACACTTAACAAATGACTCAGAATATAAAAAGAATCATCCTCAGAATGATTGACCAAGGAAAATTGAATCATTTCCTAAAAAGTGAAGAGAAAGTTCAACCGTTACCACCACCACCAGAAATGCACAGGACAAATTCAGCAAAAGGGAAAGAAACGTTTGTAATAGAAATGGGAGCGAAAGCCAAAAATTTGTTTTGCAACCCCATTGTACATCCATACCGAACAATTGAAGATTTTCATGATAATATCCTTAGTAGGGTTTTTGCAAGAGATGTTGATAATAGAGAAATAATGAACATCGCGAAGACATCGCAGTTAAAAGAATGGCAAATGCAGTTATTTTATTTTACCGTAGAAGAGATACCTGAAGGCAGGGAGACACATGATAGCCCATTGGTCGTAAAATTGGAAATTAATCCAAAACCTGTTGATGGCGAAGATGATGAAGCAGAAAATTCCTGGGCATCAATAGAATTTTAATCGATACAGGGAGTTCGGTAAACATTCTTTTTTACCATACTTACAAGACCATGGGAGGGAAGGATGAAGATTTGATACCTTCAACGTATAAGATATATGGTTTCAATGGCACGGCGAATAAGCCTAAAGGAGAAGTTCATATGAGAATACCCTTGCAAGGATTATCAATGGAAGTTTTGTTCTGTGTAGTGGATGTAGAATCCCCTTATAATGCGTTGATTGGACGACCATGGTTACATGAAATCTTGGGTTTAGCGTCAACGTACCATCAGTGTATTAAATTCCCTCATCCCAGTGGTGTTGGAGTTATAAAGGGAGATTGGAATGAAGGACAAAAATGTTATGAGATTGATGTGGAGAGCTGCGAGGAAAGAGCTGCGAAAAAGAGGAGCTGGAAGCAAAATATAAAAGACGAGCAAAGTAGAGAAAGGTTGATGGTGGATGCCATAGATACAAGAGGTGAAGATGCATTGCGAGGAAAATACCTAAAGACTGTTGGAAATTGCAATGATTTCGGAAAAGGAAAGGAATTATTAGGGAGCTTGAATAATGAAGAAGCAGAGAACAGCAGAAGTAAGAGATGTAAGAAGTGAATAATTGATGAAAGGCTCGCAAAAAAAAAAAAAAAAAAAGCTTTGTTAAATGATTACAGTGAGATCACATCAAATGAAGCAAGAGTATGCGATAATTTCGGAAAAATAATGAGAAAGAAACAACCAAAAATGAATAATTGAATGAATGAGTGAGTAAACGGGACGAACCTTTATGGCGTACACCCTAGTTCGCGAATGATATTTCGTAAGAGGCGAATGTAAGACCTAAAGTACGTCATATGAGGGGGTATCTCTTGACATGGCTCAGAGAAAAGGTTACACCGCTCCTGGAACCTGAGTCAAGAAGATTTGGGGCCCATAAAAGCCTATCCGGGAGAGATACCTCGGGTTTCCAACTATATATATATAAGGTTATACCCTGGTTGGACGCCCGAGGGTCTCTTCCAAGGAGTCAGTGTATGACCAAGGCGCCGAGGTACACGGTTGAGCCAAGAGTGCCCGGGCATTTGAAGTGTCTCGCCATTCTTGGCAAGTCTTGGCACATGCTGCACTCGGCCCGAAGAAAACTCCACTTAGGGTGCAGTCTCGTAACCATAAGCCCTATAGGTATAAGGGATAAGAGGCTGCGAAAACAACTGGTTGTTGTTAAGACCGGATGGGAGGAGCTAGTCTTGTATGGCCGATGTACGCCTCCTTTAAGGGGAAACCAGGGAGATGATAAGGGCGGCACCCTCCATTAGGGAGCTGATAAGTGTCAAAAGACGCAAATGTCATGAGGCTTTATTTTCGGGAGAAAATTTAGGCTTGTCATATTTGTGCGATGATCCTGAAGAGGCAATAATACTAACGCAAGGATAAGACGAGATCAATGGGTTTTTACATGAAAGTGTAAAAACGTCATGCGATTTCGTCGCAAAGACGACAATGTCATGGGGCTTTATGTTCGCAAGAATATTCAGACTTAAAACATTGTCGCAAGTAAAATATCCTGCAGAGGCAAAAATACTAAAGAAATGATAAGACAGGGTCAATGGGTCATTACATGAAAATGTAAAGACGTCCTGCGACTTTGTCGCAACGAGGGGTGGTGAAATAATACCTTTAACTAGGAAGGAAAAATAAGACCACACAACCAATGATAAGGCAAGATCAATGGGTCATTACACAAAATTGTGATGACGTCCTGCGATCTTGTCGCAATGATGGACTTCAACATAAATAAAGATAAGGCCACACAAGCAATTGAGTAAGCAAGTAAGCTTGCGAAAATGGCTATACTATTAAATTTATTTGAAAAGTTATCAACTGCAGTTGCGAAACACAGACACACTATTACTTAAAGATTATTGGTCTAATTTCTCACAAGAAAATAAATAACAGAGGCAAACATGGGAATGATTAGAATAAAAACTTGTTATTAATTTTCATATGATGGATTTACAGTAAGGGATTACAAAAATAGAAGGTTAGAAGGAAAATGGAGTTATCTATCAGTTCATTCTTCTTTCTCATCAGAATCTTTATCAAACTCCTCTTCCTCGCTGGCTTCACTATCAGAGACGTCTGAGAAAGGCGTATTTTCAGGAACTTCATCAAGAAGACAAGGGTATGAATGAAGAGGAATGCGATGGTCATTACAAACTGTCTCAATAGTTTGATTGCGAAAACGAACGGCATCGTTATTGAAATTCGCTACTGTAGTTTGCAACTGCTTCTTCAACTTGGAATACTTATTGTTGCGAAGAGAGAGACCCTTTGCGAGTTGTTCCTTTTCGGACTCGAGTTCTTCAATCCTTGTTTGATATCTCTTCTCAAATACTCTGCGAACATATGATAGTGAATCGAGTTTAAAAGCAATTTCACAAATAAGAAGTGGTAAAGTAAAGAAGAACAAGATTAACAACCTTCTCATCGAAATCATATCCTTAACCAAAGCAGTATGTTTAACATGAAGACTGACGTTAACACCTAAATTATTTCTGGCATTATCTAGAACTTTCGCAGCCCAAGCGAATTCATCGTCACTATTCATAATAAGAAGTGAACGAATTTGGTTTTCTCGCTCATTAAGTATGGCATTTTGGAGAAGAGATTCATCTCGTTCAAGTTGGACTTCAAGAAGAGTTTTTTGAAATTTTGCTAATGCCTGTGCACCTTGATTAGTAATGCGATCTTTTTCATCTATAAGGCTGCTAATCTTCTTCCTTAAAGTATTGGTTTTCTCATGGGAGTAAAGATACAGACGTTTAAATCGGTTGGCTAAACCCAAACTAGATCTATGCTCAATTTCTAAGAGACGATATTTGGCTTGGAGTTCTTTTAATGGAAGAGAATTAATTTTGTTTGACGAATTACTTAAAGATTCGTTGAGATGAGTGAGAAGAACATCATTATGCATAGGTTCGGGAAATGAATGGAGAAGAATGGCTTCTTCAGAAAGATTATATATGTCTACGAAAATGATAGGTCAGGCAAAGAAAAATAAATGGCAAAATAAAAAACAAGGGAAAAAGAAGAATTTTGTACCGTAAAGCTGTTGATTAGCACTTTGAAGAGTACAAATCTTATTATTCTGAGTAGATGACTCAATTTCTAGTTAATGGATTCTTTCGCGAAGAACAGCAGTCTCATTTTCATTTTTCTCGCGAAATGTCGCAACTTCAACTTCTAATTCTTCGCTCTTTTTGCGAAGTTGAGTATTCTTCTTTAGTTGAGTGTCGCATCTCTTTTCAAGATCTGAGGCAACGACAAAAGAAGCTCTTCCAGCCTATAAAGAAAGATAAGGAAATTGTCAAGATATGATTTTAAATTAAAATTATGAGGAAAAATAGAAATTCGGACGTACCAAGGCACTAAGTGCATTTAAAAAGCTGGGAGATACAGATCTGGAAACCCCTTTAAAAGAATCATTGCCTTCTAACAAAGTAGCATCACATATATTTGCGAGAGCCTCGCATATATTAGAAAGGCGATTGTCCATGATTGCCTGCAGAGAGTCTGAGAAGATGTTGGACAATTGCTCCATAGGGGATTCAGTTGATTGACCCTCCTTTGCGAAGGAAGTGCTTACAACGTTATCATCTTCATCAGAAATCTCATTAGATAAAGGGCTTGAACTGGGCGAAGATTGAATCTTCCGTTTTTTAAAATCAAATAAAGGGATTTCCCCTTACGAAGAGGACCTTTCCCCTTTCCTTTGATTCTCGCAACTTCAGGAAATTCTTCTTCTCCAGCAACTTCCACACCAACCTACACACACGAATGAAGATAAGAAATAGAGGCAACAATATATTGTGGATAATAAGAGAAAATATTTCTTACTTCATGTGTGATTGATCAGAGTATCGCCAGAGTACTCGCCTTTGGACGTCTTTTATAACTCCTTCTCAATTTGATAATCTGAAAATTTCGCAAGCTTAGTAAATATAAGAGGATGGAAATATCGCAAAGCGAATCAAAAATAGTAAATATACCTCTTTTGCCTTTTCGGGCCACTTAAACTCCCAAGGATGATAATCTGCGAGATTCGCAGGGAGTATATGGGAACCTGAAATATAAGGCCCATTCAAAAATAGAGGAAAAACACACCACTTCTCATCTTTGGAGTATCGAGGGACATTATTTTTGCCCGAGTGCCAGTCAATATCTTGCATAAGCAGTTTGTCGCTGGGAATATTATCTTTTCTCTTCAATCGAGCACCCCAGCGAGTTTTGTCATTTCTCATATTTATCACTTCATAATTTTCAAAAAAATTATCTACTGTGTACTTCTCAGAGAATATCTCTAAATTTGCGAAGTCAGGATCTTTGACATTTTCAGGATATAAAGACCCCTTGCCAGCGTCAAGATTGGCAAATTCAAGCATTAGACGGATGCAATCACCACTTAATTGATAAACAGCTCGCGATAATTTCTCATGGGTAATAATTTCATAAAACAAAGGCAGCTCGGGATTGTAGAGAGGAATGGGAAGACCTGCGAGGATTTGACCTAGCGAGATTATGATTTTTTGATCATCACACTGATGATCAGTAAATAATTTTGCTGAAAGGATAGATGAAGGTTCATAATCGGGAATGGATGATAGGGTGAAGCCCCTCTCTTGTAAATTCTTCTGAATATCATTCAAAAGAGTCTCGTATCTACGACCAGGTGGAGCCATTTTAAAGTATGGGAATGATTACAGATCAAGAGAAAGAAAAAGAGGAAGATTTACAGTAGCAGAAACGCAAGTGGCGGAGAAGGAGAGGTGAAGAAAAGTTGCAGAGAGAAAATAAAAAAGAAGAAGAAGAGGATGAGAAGATTATATATATAGAGAAATATTATCGAAAAGATAAAAGCATTTAATGCGAGAAGGGACGTGAACGGTTGAGAAATAACGGTTGAAAGAGACGTGTCAAGAAATGAGTGGAATAAAAATACGTGTAACGAATTCTGTATAAAAGTACGAGATTATATTAAAACAGATAAGGGTGAACAGTTGCGGCAAATATTAGTTCTCATGACATTCTCTTCTTCGCAAGAGAAGACATGAGAAGAGGCAAGATGTAGGATCAGAATATCGCAACATAAATACCTCGAGAGATTAATAAACGACCGCATTGTGAAGGTGTCGCAGGGGAATAATATAAATGACGCAATGGATGACGACAGTCAGAACATGAGAAACGTGTGAAAACTTAGCGAGATTTAGGAGTGTCGCGAGATTACATATTTGTACATTTGCGATAGTTCGCAAATGATTCCCGAAAATAAAGGACAGCCTTAGTCACAACCATTATGTAATACCCTATATAAAGAGTCGATCGGGTCGATGGGAGAGGGGGTTCTTTTTCGAATTGTTAAGCAAGTCATTAGGAGAGAGAAAGTTTTAGAGTGATTGTAATTCTATAATTCATTTCTAATCCATATTGTAAACATTCAAGAATTCAATCAATAAGAATCATAATTGTTCACTTTAATGACTTAATTGTGTGTATTCTAGTGAGGGGTGTAGTGTAGGATTTCCTGCAACTACACTCCCAGTTCAAGCCCTTCACCTAATGAGACTTCTGATGAGGATGACAACGATGTGGGCACTTCTTTCGCAAAAGAAGATCAATCAACTGACTCCCCTTTGGAGAAATTATCCAATATCTTCTCAAACTCTCTGCAAGGAATTGGTGATAATCGTCTCTCGGGTACATGTGAGGCCCTCGCAAATATATGTGATGTTTCCTTGCTATAGGGAAATGATTCTTTTAAAGGGGTTTTCAGATCTGTGTCTCCCAGCTTTTTAAATGCACTTAATGCCTTGGTACGTCTGAATTTTTATTTTTCCTCATAACTTTAACTTTAATCCATACCTTAACAACTTCCTTATCTTTCTTTTTAGGCTGGGAGAACTTCTTTTGTCGTTGCCTCAGATCTTGAGAGGAGATGCAACACTCAATTGAAGAAGAATATTCAACTTCGCAAAAAGAGCGAAGAATTAGAAGTTGAAGTTGCGACAGTTCACAAGAAGAGTGAAAATGAGGCTGATGCTCTTCGCAATAGAATTCAACAACTTGAAGTTGAATCTTCTACACAGAAGAATAAGATATATACCATTCAAAGTGCTAATCAGCAACTTTATGGTATAAATTTCTTCTTTTTTCCTTGTTTTTATTTTATCATCTATCTTTCTTTGCCTGACTTATCATTTTCGCAGACACTTATAATCTCTCTGATGAAGCCATCATTCTCCACTCATTCCTGAACCTATGGATAATGGCGTTCTTCTTGCTCATCTCAATGAATCTTTAAGTAGTTCATCAAATAAAACTAATTCTCTTCCATTAAGTGAACTTCAAACCAAATTTCATCTTTTAGAAATTGAACATAGATCTAGCTTAGGCTTAGCCAACCGATTTAAACGCCTATATCTTGATTCCCACGAGGAAATTAATATTTTAAGGAAGAAAATTAGCAGTCACATAGATGATAAAGACCGTATTGCTAATCAAGGTGCCCAAGCATTAGCGAAACTTCAAAAAGCCCTTCTTAAAGTCCAAATTGAACGGGATGAATCTCTTCGCCAAAATGCTACACTTAGAGATAGAGAAAATCAAATTCGGTCCCTTCTTGTCATAAACAGTGATGATGAGTTTGCTTGGGCTGCGAAAGTTTTAGATAATGCCAGAAATGACTTAGGTGTTAACGTTAGTCTCCACGCCGAGCATACTGCCTTGGTTAAGGATATGATCTCTGACAGAGAAGGATGTTAGCTTTTCTTCTTAATTTTACTACTTTCTTCTTGTAGAATTGCCGTTAAGTTGATGATTCATTATCATATGTTTGCAGAAGCTGAGAAAAGATTTCAAAAGAGAATTGAAGAACTTGAATCCGAGAAAGAGCAGCTCGCAAAGGATTTCTCTCTTCGCAATGAAAAATATTCTAAGTTGAAGAAACAACAGCAAGCAACTGTGGCGAACTTTAGTAACGATGTTGTCCGTTTTCACAATCAGACTATTAAGACAGTTTGTGAAGATCACAATATCCCTCTTTCTTCATATCCTTTTCTCCTTGATGAAAACCCCGAAAATATTCCTATTTCGGATGTCTCTAATAGTGATGTTAGCGAAGAAGAAGAGTCCGATGAAGAAGAATGAATCAAGGAGTGACTTTATTTTCCTCTTTGTAATATTTGTATATTTATCCTTCTGGTCTTTCAACTTTGTAATCTCTTATTGTACACTTCTTGGATATTTAAATATAAATGATATTTTGGTTGTTTCTTTCTGCATATGCTAAAAGAACAACTCTTTCTGCATAGCTAATGTCATAAGTGTGTAAATCTATCATATGGAAATAAATAACAATTTTTTACTTGATTCATTCCCATACTTGCCTCTGTTTTTTATTTTCAGATGAAAGATTTAGCAAAATCTTGTAAATATTTCTGTTGAATTTTATCATTGCGACAAAATCGCGGGACGTCTTTACATTTTCATGTAATGACCCATTGATCTTGCCTTATCTATCTTGTGTGGTCTTATTTTGCCTTCCTAGTTAAAGGTCTTATTTTGCCACCCCTCGTTTTTGCGACAATATGACAGGCCTAAATTTTCTTGCAAAAATAGAGCCCCATGACATTAAATCGTCCGTGCGACAAAATCGCAGGACGTCGTTACACTTTCATGTAATGACCCATTGATCTTGTCTTATCATTTCTTATAGTATTTTTGCCTCTGCAGGATATTTTGCTGCGACAATATGACAGGTCTAAACATTCTTGTGAACATAAAGCCCTATGACATTGTCGTCTTGCGATGAAATCGCAGGACGTCTGTACACTTTCATGTAAAGACCCATTGATCTCATCTTAACCTCGCGTTAGTAATATTGACTCTTCAGGATCATTGCACAAATATGACAAGTCTAAATTTTCTTGCGAAAATGAATCCTCATGACATTTGCGTCTTAAGACACTAATCAGCTCCCTAATGGAGGGTGCCGCCCTTATCATCTCCCTGGTTGCCCCTTCAAGGAGTCGAACATCGGCCATTCAAGACTAACTCCTCGCATCCGGTCTTAACAACAACTAGTTGTTTTCGCAGCCTCTTATCCCTTATACCTATAGGGCTTATGGTTACGAGACTGCACCCTAAGTGGAGTTTTCTTCGGGCCTAGTGCAGCGTGTGCCAAGACTTTCCAAGAATGGCCGAGACACTTTAAATGCCCCAGGCACTCTTGGCTCAACCGTGTACCTCGGCGCCTTGAGCATACACTGACTCCTTGGAAGAGACCCTCGGGCGTCCAACCAGGGTATAACCTTATATATATAGTTGGAAATCCAAGGTATCTCTCCCGGATATGCTTTATTGGCCCCAAATTTCCATGACTCAGGTTCCATGAGCGGTGTAACCTTTTCCCTGAGCCAGGTCAAGAGATACCCCCTTATATGACGCACTTTAGGTCTTACATTTGCCTCTTACGAAATATCATTCGCGAACTAGGGTGTACGCCATAAAGGTTCGTCCCATTCGTATAAATCATTTATTATTTCTTCTCATTATTACTGCGAAATTATCGCATTGCCTTTCTTTGTTTGTCATTATTTGCAGTAGCTCGTGAATAAAATCTTCATATATTCTGATCAGCGAGAACTTCGCGTATTCCTTCTTCGATCTTCATAGTTTTTGTGTTTTCAACATATTTTCGACATTTCAAAGATAATAATTTTTTTTTTTTTTTTTTGTGCTTCTTCATTATTCAAATTTCTTTATGTTGCCTTTCCTTCTGCGAAATTTTCGCTATTTCCATCTTTCTACTGGCACTGGTCTCGCAACGTATTTTCTTCCTCTGTTCTATCGCGTCCACCATCAATCTTTCTCTTCTTTGCTCCTGTCTAATGTTTTGCTTCCATTTTTTGTTCTGAGTAGCTCTTTTCTCGCTAGATTCCACATCAACTTCATAGCATTTTTGTCCCTCAATCCAATCTCCTTTTATAACTCCAACACCATTGGGATGAGGAAATTTGATGCATTGATGGTAAGTTGAAGCTACACCCAAGATTTCATGCAACCAAGGTCGCCCAATCAATGCGTTATAAGGGGATCCACATCAACCACACAGAATAAAATTTTAGTTGATAATCCTTTCAGTGGTATCCTCATATGAGCTTTTCCTTTTGGTTTATTAGCAGTACCGTTGAACCCATAAATCTTATAAGTTGAGGGTATCAAATCTTCATCTCTGCCTCCCATTATTTTGTAAGTATGGTAAAAAAGGATATTTACTGAACTTCCAGTATCAATTAAAATCCTATTGATAGCCCATGAATTTTCGGCTTCATCATCTTCATCCTCAACGGATTTTGGGTTAATCTCCAACTTTACCACTAATGGATTGTCATGCATCTCCCCATCCTTGGGTAATTCTTCTGCAGTAAAAGTAATATTCTGCTTTTTCCATTCCTTCAGTGGCGATGTCTTCGCGATGTTCATTATTTCCCTATTATCAACATCTCTTGCGAACACCCTACTGAGAACGCTGTCATGAAAATCTTCAATTGTCATGTATGAATGTATAATTGAGTTGCAAAACAAATTTTTTGGCTTTCGCTCCGACTTCTATTACAAATGTTTCTTTCCCTTTTGCTGCATTTACTTTGTGCATTTCTGGTGGTGGCGGTAATGGTTGAGTCTTCTCTTCACCTTTTAGAAAATGATTGAGCTTTCCTTGGTCTATCATTCTAAGGATGATTCTTTTTATATTTCTGCAATAATTTGTTAAATGTCCATGAAAACGATGATAAGAACAAAACTCTTGACTTCTATCACCCGAAGGTGGTTCACTTCCCATATTCCATGGTGCAGGTATGTTCTCCATCAAGAGTATGGCTTCCCATATTTTCTCCACACTAGAGTTTAATGGCGGCATCTTGATCTCTTCCCACACCACTCTATGATTTCGTTGCCCTCTATGGTAATTCTGTCTTCGTCCTCCATAAGTCTCTTGTGGTTGATCCAACCTTTGGATTTTGTTGTTTCCCCCATGATTGTAGAAGTTTCTTTCTCTTTCAAACTCTTCCTGATCACGGCTCCCTATCGCTACTAATTTTCGCTATCCATCATCATTTATCATTTCTTGTTGACCGTGCGAGGTACTCGCCACTGTATTTATCAATTTTGGTAACAAACTTGCATTCGCAGATTTCGAATTTGTATTCGCAACGGGGTATGATTCCATCTCATTTTGCTTTTCCTCCAGAGCAATGTATCCCTCTTAAAGTTCTCGCAACTCAGTCATTGTGATCGTATTCTTGATCCTAAAAATTTAAATATATACAGAAGATTTGTTGCGAACATAGCGTTAATGAATGATAAAATGAGATATCTTTCCTCTACTCGTCCATCCATATCACTGCACATTGTCTTCCATCTTGCAGTTAAGTGTTTCAAACTTTCGCCAACTCTTTGTTTCAGCCCAAATACATCTTCAATACCAGGCCGTGAGAAGTTATTACTTATGTAAGCTCCCAAAAATATAGCCTTCAAGTGATTGAAAGACGCTATCGTATTCCTCGGTAACCCTTCAAACCATTTTAAAGCCTCCCCTGTCAAACTTGACGCAAAATATTTGCACAATATAGCATCTTGGCTCTCCCATTGTAGCATACACCTCATAGAGGCTTTAATGTGTTGTATCGCACAGGTTGTTCCATCGAAAATGCTGGTTAACGTAGGTAAGTTGCACTTTGGAGGTATTCCTCCAAATTGCACTTCTTGTGTGAATGGGGTCTTCGCAGCTTCTTCTATGGCTTCATCCAATTATCTCTTACCTCCTCCTTTCTTACTATTTAACTCTCCTCTCATTTCCGCCAATTCTCGCAAGATTTGTTCATTTATACTAGAGTTTGAATCCATTGGTCTTTTTAATTCCGCCTCTCTCCTTCTGCGTTCATGTCTACTTCGACCATCTTGTTCATCAACTTCTCCTCGTCTTTCCCTGCGATCTTCTCTTTCATTTCTTTCTTGAATTCGCACACCGTTATATCTATCATCTTCTCTTCTCTGCTGCCTCTCAACTCTCCTTTGTATTCTTTCATATTCTTCATTCATATTATCGTTGTTGCGATTTTGTTCTCGCCTCCTTTCTCGATTGTCGTGATTATTTTGGCGAATTGCCTCTTGTAACTCTTGTTCTTCCATTTCTGTTCTCAATCTCTCTCTTTCGCAAGCTAGACGCGCTTGTTCAACATAATGTCTTTCAATCTCATCTTCAATTTCTTTTTGTTTCCTCCGTGCTTCTCTCCCATGCAATATTCTTCTTCTTTCTCCCTGGTTTTCTTCATCATCTGGATTATTCCCGACGACGCTTCCTTCCTTCTTGGTTTACACCATTCCGCCCGTTTTGATGAATTTCGGAACGTGGAATGTAGCTATCTTCCATTACTTCTTCTCTTTCATGACGTTCTTCGCCTGGATTTTGTACTCCTTCTCGATTTTCTTCATTAGCATTTTCTAAAGGTAAAGTTCTCCTTCTTTCTTCTCTAGCTGATCTTGAGCTGGACCTTGTAGTGCTTCTCGATATTCTATTTTGTAATCTCTCGTTTTCCATCCTCAACTCGTGATTTTGCCTGGTCAAATTTGCACGTTCTTCCCTCTTTCTAATCGCCTTTCTTCATGTATTGTTTGTCTTAATGCCTCTAATGCTGCGATTTCCTCATTTCCATGAATTATTTCCCCGATCATTTCTTGGTCTCTCTCCTCTTGCCCATTGTTTTCCAATTGCTGTTCTTCTCCCCTTTCATCCATAGAGTCTGACCTCCAAGTGCGTACGCTTACTCTATCATAATCCATAGTTCTATTCGATACTGGTTGAATTGGTCTTGGAATTTGATTTTCTTCATTTTCCTTTGTGTTTACTCTTGAAGATTCCCCTACTTCATTTCTCCTTTCTCCAGCAAGTCTCATACTCCTTCTAACAGTTGTTGGTTGTTCTGAGGCATGTCGTCTTCTAGCCATTTCTTTTGGTTGATTATTGAAAATTATATGAAATCCCTTCTTTATTACTCCAAATTCTTTCAAATCACGATACTGGTGTTCCTGTTTCTAGCGCATATGTAGTTACAGGAAATCCTACACTACACCCCTCAATAGAATTCACACACTCTAAACCATTTTAGATGAGTATAAGACAACTTCTTTTATTAACTTTCTCAATTATTTACAAGACAAATGAAAAATGGGCTAAAAAATTACAATCACTCTGAAGTTTCTCTCTCCTAATGAATTGCACAATATTTCGAAAAAGGTCTCTCCTACAATAGGACTGCTCGGCTCTTTATATAGGATTTTACATAATGGATGACAGCTAAGCTGTCCTTTATTTTCGGGAATAATTTGCGAAGCGTCGCAAGCATACAAATGTCGAATCTCGCGACACTCCTAACTTCGCCAAGTCTTCACGCTTTTCTCATGTTCAGGCTGTCGTCATCTGTTGCGTCACTTATATTATTCGTCTGCGACACCATCGCAATGTTGTAGTTTGCTGATCTCGCGAAGTATTAATGTTGCGATATTCTGATCCTACATTGAAATTGTTCAAATCAAGAGTATGATGGATAAATTGGAGAAAACCAGAATCAAAGAGAATAATGGAGAACTGGAATGTAATATGATTACAAAAACAATGGTTAATGAATTTCGTGAAAGTATCAGAGGGAGGATACACAAAAGAGATTCTGAAGGAAAGAAAATTATAACAACAGAGAAAACGTCACCCTTGAAAGAATGGGAAAAACAAAAAATCACATTCACAACAACAGAGATAACATGAGAGAATTTAAATCACACATCCCCATTGGTGATTACGATAAGTGCAAGCAAAGAAGAAGGAAAATCAACAAAAGCAGTGGAAGAATGGGAAATAAATAGAACTTTGGTGGATACAGGAAGTTCAGTGAATATAATGTTTTATCATGCTTATAAAAAATTAGGGTACAAAGTTGAAGAAGTGACTTCCGCAACATATCATATCTATGATTTTGGCAAATCCATAACAAAACCTAGAGGGGAAATAAAAATACGAATTTTTTTGGGAGAAATTGAAACACATGTGACGTTATGTGTAGTGGATATGGAATCGCCATACAACATGTTGTTAGGAAGACTATGGGTACACGCTATTAAAGCTGTAGCATCAACATTTCATCAATGTATTAAATTCCCAACGCCAAATGGGATTGGCGAGATCAGAGGAGATGCTGATAAAGGAAGAATGTATTATCAAGTTGAAGTAAAACATTATGAAGAACAAGTGAAGAAGCGAAAAGATCGCAAAAAGATGGAAAAAGCAGCTAAAAAAGAAGAAGAATTTAGAATTTATATGATAAGAGCAAAAGAAGGAAAAGGAATATTTAGAGAGATTTCGGAAGGAGAAAATGAGCTAGCGAAAGAAATGAAAGGACCAACACCTATGGGAGAACCGAAGGCTGGTTACATCGCAGCGGAGCAAACAAAGGAAGTGAACGTTGGAACTGAAGAAGAACCAAAGATGTTAAAAGTTGGAACTAAGATGGAAGCAGATGAAGAAAAAAGAACCGTTGGCCTGTTGCGAGATTACAAAGATATTTTCGCATGGGATATGGATGACATGCATGGCATAGATCCAACTGTGGCGTGCCATAAATTGGAAATTGAAAAAAAAATGCAAGACCATTCAAACAAAGAATTAGAAAAATTGCAACAGCATATCATCCCCAAATAGAAGAAGAATTGCAGAAGTTAGATGCAGGAATCATTAGACAAGCAAAATATCCCGAATGGATAGCAAAAATGGTCGTGGTCCCTAAGAAGAAAAAAGGGATAAGAATCTGTATAGATTTTACTGATCTAAATAAAGCTTGTCCAAAAGATAGTTCTCCTTGCCGGATATCCCGCAAATGGTTGAATCAAATGGCGGAAAATGAAAGGATATCATCCCTTGATGGATACAAAGGCTACAATAAAATACCACTCGCCAAGAAGACCAAGAACACACTGCTTTCTTCGCCCCAAGAGGATTATATTCTTATACAAAAATGTCGTTTGGGTTGCGAAATGCCGGAGCGACATACCAAAGGATGGTAGAAAAGGTGTTCGCGAAATGGATACACAAAACACTGGAGGTGTATGTGGATGATATGTTAATAAAATGTAAAGAAGAAAAAGACCATGTACAAGACTTGAGAGAAATTTTTGAACAAATGAGGCAGTTTAACATCAAAGTAAATCCAGAAAAATGCACCTTTGGAGTGGCATCAGGAAAAATTTTAGGTTACATTGTGTCAAAAGAAGGAATACAAGTTGACCCGGAGAAAGTACAAGTAGTTCGCGATATGCCAACACCAGCGACAGTAAAAGATGTTCAGAAGTTAAATGAACTGTTGGCTTCACTGGGAAGATTCATCTCGCGATCATCGACAAATGTAAACATTTTTTCAACATACTCAAAAAGGAGCGAAATTTAGATGGGATTGTATGAATGTGAAAAAGCTTTACAAGGAATAAAAGAACATCTAATGGATATATCAATTTTGCAAAAAGCAAAACCAGGGGAAGAATTGTTAATTTATCTAGCGACAACCTCGCATGCATTAAGTGCAGTGTTACTGCGAATGGACGCAGGAGTGGAAAAGCCAATATATTACATCAAGAAAACATTCAATGTCATGAGAAAAATTATTCAAAAATTGAAAAATTAATTTTGGCATTAGTTTACGCAACATTTAAACTTCGCATCTACTTCGAAGAACATACAGTTAAGGTAATAACAAAAATACCAATTGAGTCAGTAATGAAAAACTCGAAAAGATCAGGAAGGGTTGAAAGATGGAATGCTCAAATAAGTCATTGCAAGATCAAGTATGATATACTATCCTCACCCAAATCACAAGTTGTTGCAGACTTTTTAGCAGAATTTCCGTTGGAAGAGGATGAAGCAGTGGAAGAGATGATGGATATAGAAGAAGAACATGGAAATCCAAAGGATTTATTAACTGAGCCAAACAGATGGGAAATATTAGTAGATGGATCATCAAATAGAGAAGGTAACGGAATTGGGATCATTGTGATTTCGCTAGAAGGCAATAAAATGGCTTTTTCTTTCAGATTGGAATTTACATCTACTAACAATGAAACGGAATATGAAGCTATAATACATGCTTTGCGATTCGCAATAGAAATGAAATTGGAAAATGTGAGGGTTACCAGTGATTCACAGTTGACTATTCGCCAGATAAAAGAAGAATATACTGCAAATGAATCATCCATGAAAAAATACAAAAAACTTGTTGAAGAGTTGTCAGCGAAGATACCAAAAATAAAGTGGATACACATATCAAGAAGAGACAATAGACTCGCGGACGCTTTTGCTTTTATATCAAGCATGATGACAGATCCAACTGCAAGATGCATAAAAATACAGACACTTCTATTACCATCAATCAACAAAGAGGAAGAAGAAGAAGTAATGCTCATAGAAGATGAAACGCAAAGACCCAATTACGAAGATTGGAGAACGGAACTTTATGCTTATCTAATGAAAGGAGAAACACCAAGAAATAGGTTAGAGATGCACAAATTAAAAGCCGTGCAACAAATTATGAATTAAGAGACGGGGTATGGTACCTAAGATCCTTTAATGGACCCCCGCTTAGATGTTTAACACGAAAGGAAGGAGAAGCAAGTGTTAAAAATGTTACACGATGGGGATGTCGGCAATCACAAAGGTGGAAGATCTTTAGCACATAAGGCGAAAATGCAAGGTTATTATTGGCCATATATGCATGAAGACGCGAAACAAGTATCCAGACGTTGCGAAGATTTCCAGAGGCATGGAAAGAGAATACATGCACCAGGAGCACCATTAACTTCTTCAACAAGCGTTTGGCCTTTTGGAAAGTGGGGGTTAGATATTGTATGACCATTTTTACTGTGCACAGGAAGAAGAGATATCTGATTGTCGCTATAGATTATTTCACGAAATGGGCATAAGTAAAAGCGGTACAACATATTCCCGATAAAGATGTCTTTACTTTTATATTCGAAAACATAATATGCAGATTTGGAATTCCAGCACAGTTGGTATCTGACAATGGGAAACAGTTTGAGGAACAAAATATAGAATTGCTGCTTAATGCATTTCAAATAAAATGTGGAAAATCAACCCCTCTATACCCACAAGCCAATGGACAGGCGGAAGCAATAAATAAAACAATCGCAGATATATTAAATAAGAAGTTAGAAGGACATAACAGGGCATGGTGTGAACAAGTGCATAATGCAGTATGGACTTACAATACAACAAGGCGAGAAGGTACGGGGATGTCACCATTTTGTTTGACATATGGAGTTGAAGCTGTACTTCCGACAGAAGTTATTATTCCAACAACAAAGAGAGAAGATTGGGAGAAAAATCTTAGTGCGGGTAACATTTTGGTTAAATTAGATGAATTAGAGGAGAAGAGAGAAAGAGCACTACAGCATATGGAGAATTATCAGCGAAGATTAGCTAGAGAATATAACAAACGTGTCAAGGCACGTGAATTTCAACCAGGTGATATGGTACTGCGAGAAACACCAATATATCAGCGAGAAAATGGTGGCAAATTAGCGAAAAAGTGGGATGGACCTTATATCATCAAGGAGATAGTTGGAACAGGGGCATATAGATTAATGGATCCACGAGGGCAAAGATGTGGGCCAAAGATTGGATAGACCATGGAATAGAGTATATCTCAAGAAGTACTACCCATAGAAGTTGGAAGGGAAAGAATGAGTTGCGAAATAATAAATGAATGAAATGAAATGAAATGAATTCATATGAAATGTTCCTGCGACAGAATGATTGCGAAAGTGCATAAAATAAAGCAAGTCTGCGAATATATCGCAAAGAAGTATCAAGAGATAATCAAAAATGAATGACTGAATGAATTGTCAAAAATGAACGAATGAGTGAACGGGACGAACATTTATGGCGTACACCCTAGTTCGCGAATGATATTTCGTAAGAGGAAAATGTAAGACCTAAAGTGCGTCATATAAGGGGGTATCTCTTGACATGGCTCAGGGAAAAGGTTACACCGCCCCTGGAACCTGATTCATGGAGATTTGGGGCCCATGAAAGCCTATCCGGGAGAGATACCTCGGATTTCCAACTATATATATAAGGTTATACCCTGGTTGGACGCCCGAGGGTCTCTTCCAAGGAGCTGCAGTATGACCAAGGCGCCGAGGTACACGGCCGAGCCAAGAGTGCCTGGAGAATTTGAAGTGTCTCGGCCATTCTTGGCAAGTCTTGGCACATGCCGCACTCGGCCCAAGAAAACTCCACTTAGGGTGCGGTCTCGTAACCATAAACCCTATAGGTATAAGGGATAAGAGGTCTGCGAAAACAACTGGTTGTTGTTAAGACCGGATGGGAGGAGCTAGTATTGTATGGCCGATGTACGCCTCCTTGAAGGGGCAACCAGAGAGATGATAAGGGCGGCACCCTCCATTAGGGAGCTGATAAGTGTCTTAAGACGCAAATGTCATGAGGCTCCATTTTCGCAAGAAAATTTAGGCTTGTCATATTTGTGCGATTATCCTGAAGAGGCAATAATACTAACGCGAGGATAAAACGAGATCAATGGGTCTTTACATAAAAATGTACAGACGTCCTACGATTTCGTCGCAAGACAACAATGTCATGGGGCTATAAATTTGCAAGAACCTGCAGAGGCAAAAATACTAAAGAAATGATAAGACAAGGTCAAGGGTTCGCTACATGAAAATGTAACGATGTCCTGCGATTTTGTCGCAATGAGGGGTGGCAAAATAAGACCTTTAACTAGGAAGGCAAAATAAGACCGCACAAAAATAATGATAAGGCAAGGTCAATGGGTCATTACATGAAAATGTAAAGACGTCCTGCGATCTTGTCGCATTGATGAAATTCAACATAAGTGAAGATAATGGAAAGCAAAATCATAATCATTAACTAACAGGAATAATTTTCATTATAAAAAAGGGGAAATAATAAGCAGATAAACACGTCCGCAAAATAATTGAAGAAGTAGCAGTACAAGAAGAAAAATTACAAGAGAAAGTCGATTCTCAAATATCAGTTTTTTCACCAGAAGGAGATACTGGATTTTCTTCAGCAGCTTTATCCTTGTTTCCACCAGATCCTCCTTCACACATATTATCATTGACAAATTTACTAGGAGAGAGTGTCTCTTCATTTGCGATCTCTTCGCCACTATTGTAGTCATAATCACTATCAGGAGGGTTAGGAACTTCATCATCACTTACTTCTAGAGGATCGACACACACAGGATCAAGAGATTTAGATAATAAAACATCATTCACAAGAACTTCGGCTTTAAGATGAAATTGACGAAGGAGTGCTTTATGATGATTTCTACTCTCTATATCTTTACAGTCAGACATATAATCGAATCTTCTTTCTGCGCGATCGCGAGAACGAGCAAGGGAAGCAGCGAGTATTCCATTTTCTTTGCGAATTTTCGAATAATCATATTTTAGAGTGGCAATAGTGGAATGAAGATTTTTCTCAGAATCTGCAAGACAAAAGAACATAGAAAATCATTCAGATTTTTGGAATTCTCAAGGAAAATATCACAAAAGAATGAATGAATGGATTGAGGTAGTCAAATAATATGACTACCTTTCTTCTGCGAGGTAAGATGTTGGATTAAAACTGAACAACTATTCTCCAAGTGATCCATAGCATTGTCAAAATTATCTCCAATTAAGCCTTTCAGTCGAGATCGCAAGCTTTTTTCATTAGAAACAAGTAAGGCATTTTCTTTCGCAAGAGAAGAATTGGATTCTTCCAACTTGGAACATTGATCTTTGAATTGGTTCGCCTTCATACTTAAGATTATTCTACCTGGATAAGTTTATCCTTCTCGACAGTAATTTCTTCGAGTTGATTTCTCAGTGAACAAAGAGACCATTCCTGTTCTTTACACATTTTTCGACAAATATCAGACTGTTGCGAGTAAATCGCCACCTTATTCAACAGAGCTCGTTTCTCTTGAGAAAGAGTTGCATTTTCATCTAATAAAGTTTCCAACTCCAAGTTAGCTTGGATCAAAGAATAAGAGAGGCGAGATAATTCACTACTTAATGAGCCCTGCTTCTGAACTAAGTCGGCATTTTCTTTAGAAAGATTATCTATTTGATCAACAGAATATGTATGAAGATTATCTAATTGGTTATACTGCTCCATCCAAACATCTCTATCCATCGAGCTTCTTCCACAGTAGATTCCAAAAGATATATCTCCATTTTTCGCTTCTGGAATTTAAAGCTTGAAGGGCGAACAAGGGCTTGAGGATTCAAAAAAAAAAAAAAAAAAAATAATTGAGAAATACAGAGGCAAGATTATACCTTTCAATTCCTCATTCTTCTTGCGAAGATTATCACGATCCAGCGAAACGTTTTGAAGCTTTGCAGTCATAGCTTGGACATTATTCTTCAAAATGATAACTTCTTGCTCCAAAGATGTTTGCGAAGTCCTATCAAAACCAAGGTATTTGTTCAAAATTTCGCAGACATCAGATTTAATAGGATCAACAGAAGTCTTCTCGGCATCGTTCACAATATCTGACAGAACTTTGAAATCCACGTCTATTCCTTCCAAATTTTCCTTAGTAAGAGGGATTTGCTCAGGTAAGGAAGAAACAATGATAGAAGAAGGAAGAGATGAGTCATTTTTTGCTAAAGGAATATCATGAGAAGAGGAAGTCTCATGAAGATCAATGGCTGGGGAAATGGTAGAGACATTGACAATAGGAGAAGAAATAGGCTCATTCGCAGTGGGACTGTTATGAGGAATTTGATCTATGAAAAATTCGGACATAGAAGAAGGATCATCAGCAATATTTTCGCAAGTAGAAACAGTGGATTTATCTTGCGAGGAGTTCGCAGGAGGAGTTGTAAGTTTGAATTTAGGAAAAGAAACAACAGGTGCAACAGGTTTAGAACAGCGAGGTTTCTTGGGGGCCCTATTAACATTTTTGTCATCCTGCGAATTACAATTTAAATAAGAAATAGAGGCAAAAATATTGTTATTAAAATAGTAAATATTTCTTAAATACCTTGTTATTCGCAGACTTTCTTTTAGTGACAGTGGGTTTCGATTGCGAGCCCATAGAGGTATTGGGATTCACAATGGTGAATTTGGTGTTAGATTTGTTCTTGCTGAAACAAAAATGGCAGAGGAATCATCAAAAGAAGAACAATATCAAAACAAAACAATTTCAAAATGATCAAATTCAGCAAAATTAAGAGACCTTGATGGCTCCATAGAAATAGCAACAGAAGAAGAAAGATGAGAACCGTAGCAGAAGAATGATAGCAGAAAAGTGAGGAAGAAGACGATGAAGAAAAACAACAGAAAAAAGTTGCAGACGATGAAGAAGATGAAGTAAAAGAAAAGAAATACTTTCACAAGGAATTCTTCTTTAAATAGACAAGAAAAGAGTAAACAGATAACATTAAATGTGCCGGTAAAAAGGGAAAATTTTAGATACGTGTAAACAGTCATCCCTAAATCCACGTAATTTTGTCGGCAAAAAATTGATGGAAAACAAACGATTGTGGCATTTCAAAATACTGGTTCTCATGACATTCTCTTCTTCGCAGAGAAGACATGAGAAGAGGCAAGATGTAGAATCAGAATATCGCGACGTCTATGCTTCGCGAGATCAATAAACGACAGAATTGCGAAAGTGTCGCAAATGAGTAATATAAATGACGCAATGAATGACGACAGCCAAAACACGAGAAAGATGTGAAGATCTAGCGAAATTTATGAGTGTCGCGAGAATTAATACATGAACACTTGCGATATTTCGCAAGTCATTCCCGAAAATAAAGGACAACTTAGCTGTCATTCATTGTGTACTACCCTATATAAAGAGTCGAGCAAGTCTGGTGAGGGGGGGATCTTTTTGAGGTGTTAAGCAGGTCATTAGGAGACAGAAAGTTTTTGAGTGATTGTAATTTTGTAACTCATTTCCATCTTATATTGTAAACATTCAAGAATTCAATCAATAAGAATTATAATTGTTCATCTTAAAATGGCTTAATTGTGTATATTCTAGTGAGGGGTGTAGTGTAGGATTTCCTGCAACTACAGTTCGCAAGGTTAATAAAACTGATAAAGAGATAAAAATGTACGTAGAACAACATAAAGTAGTAATAAATGAAACTCGGAGCCTTCGGGCTCGTCCTTGTTTCTCATCATAGGGATTACTATGATGATTTAAATGACTCGTAACTTTAAAGTGCGAAGGTCAGAAGTGTAGAATATAAATGAGACGATGATTTACGTGGTTCCGTACTAAGACCTACATCCACGGGGGATGGTGTTTCACTATGTATTCAGAGATTACAAAGATAGTCGAATGACTTTGAGTGAGGAACGAAGCTAGGAGGGAAATAAAGCTCATACTTACTCTTACAATTTCTCTCTCCTGATCTCTCTCTTTTTTTCCTAAAATTGGTTGACCCCTTCTCTCTTAGAAGGTTGGGGTATTCATAGGCTTTTTATGTGGGACCCTCTCTTCTGATACATCTGTCCCTTATCATCTTGATCTTTGTGCTCATTCCGATGGTATTTTCGTATCATACCGATGACTCCAACGGTAACATACTGCAACGATGGGTCGCCTTCTTCTTCTCCATAGGATGTTTGACACGTATCCTATGTTCGTACAATTTAATTCGAGTGGTTGAGTCAGTCTGCATGCCTTAGACAGCTGTTGACGCGTATGTCAGCCGCCCTTCCTCTCGTCCGTCTGATCTGGATCTTCCTTGGGATGATAAAAAGTAATGTCTTAGAGTCTTATGGGGTACTTCGCAGTGATCCTATCGTTGGGTGGTCCATGATCGGCCATCGTTGGATCTGCATGATGATGGATACGTGGCAGAGGATAGTGGCATATGTTTTTTGGGTGTTGCAACGTGGCATCATTACCTTGATGCCCCTCATGCTGATGTAGCGCACGTGTCTTCTCCTTGACACGTGTTCGATCATAGATTATGTGTACAGTCTCCTCAATCTTCTCGCAATAACTTACCCTAGGTTTTAGGGAACGTTTCCCACTTCTAGTAATAACTTCTCCTTGAATCATGGGACAGTTTTATCATTTTTTTTTATAAATATGAGAGAGGTTGCTATAAAAATAAATTTTATTCTCTTCATTCTCTCGTCAGTTCTAAACTCTTTATTCTCTTCTCTGAGCCTCTTAATTCATCTTTTTTTGTTCTTTTGCTCTTAATTTCTGCTGATTCTGCTTCGAATTAAGTCTGACAAGATCTTCAGAGGTTTATTTCTGTCGTTGTTCATCAGTTGCTTATCGATCATCTTCGTCCATTGATAGCGTTTTTGATTCAGGTATGGTGTTCTTCATACTATACCCGTTTTTGATTGATTTTATCTTTTCTGCTGTTGTTTCTGGGTTTTGTGATGAAGAACATGATATACGAAAGTATATATACTTGCCCCTGTTCTTTATCACAAAACCTAGGGCTTCTCTGTTGATCGCCAGGACATGGTTTTTTCGTGCTCTAATGGTTATAATTGAATTAGGGTTTTTAGATTTTGTGGAGTTTATCAAAACTCATTATTTATGTGGACCTTTCTCATGCCTTGAAGATGTTCCTTATGAACTATGATAATCATAACTTCCATTTTCATATCTTCGTTATCTTCATCATTTGATCTTCGTTTCTCTATGATGCCCCTTGCAAATATGGCCGATCGTCATCGGGTTCCTTATAGAACTCCGCCATCGAGTCCTTACATATCTCCTCCATCTAGGAGTCCTGATATATCTCCGCCGAAGGTTGGTTCATCTAGACCTTCCCAACCGGACCCTCGTATTCATAAGACTTCCTCTTCGTCTGGACCCAGGGTTTCTTCTCAGAAAAAGGGAGAACTGCCGAGGGGTTCTCGATATGCAGTCAATCGTCCTTCGGCTAATCCTTCTACTCAGCGTGCAGAGCCGATGAACGTTCAACCTCTTCGTTCTATAGCTCCTCCCGCTACGATGCCTCCACAGAAATCTAAGTCTTCGCAGACTTCTTCTTTGGTGAAAGATTCTTCTTCTAAAGGTGCTATGCCAAAGGTGGATTTGTCGAGGAATCCTCCGACCAAAAGAAAGGCTTCGGATATGAGTCCACCGAAGAATCCATCGTTGGGAAATGCCGTATCTTCGGAGGTTGCCCCGGTTATACGAAGTATTCCAGTTTCCAAGAAAAAGAAGAAGGTTTCTTTTAGGCATATCGATCTTGAAGATTTCAAGGTAAGGTATGATCTTGAGGCCTTCGATGTCAAATATTACAATCAAGGTGGTGATCCTACTTAGACTGGCTCTTATGGAGTCCAGGATCCAAGATGGATCCCTATAGAAGTGTCGTTAATTGGTAAATAGTGAGCGTGATCCAGAATGCGTGTTGCGTTTAGCTTGGATCCAAGTTGGAAGTACCCAAGTTAGGCAGTTTCAAACTGCGTATGGAAAAAGCATAACATACAGTTCCTAAATGCGTATCAGAGAATAATTTACGAGGAAATTCTTCCACACGCAGTTTGAAACAGCGCTTTGACCGGTCCACGTGGTTAACACGGTCAATACGCAGTTTGAAACAGCGCATGGACCGGTCAACACATTCAATACGCAGTTTGAAACGCGGTTACAAAAACGCGCTCGGCACAAGTTGAGTTTAAAATGCGTATCAACATGGAATCTCGGATTCCCATTGCACCCAGGCGTTGTATTTTGGTGACGTGGATCCAAGAAATAGCTTGAATCTTGGACCATAGTTAGACCCAGCCTTATGATATGATCGTGAACTATAAATACGATGCCTTTCATTTGATGACGACCGTGAGGGCCTTCGAAGCCGGCTTAATGTTGCCTTTGTACAAGTCAGGGGATTCTTTCTATTACGATGCCTTGGCTAATCGTGAAGGTTCCACTTCTCGTACTCACTGTCTCTCGGTAGTAAAATTGAGTGGAAATTATCTTCGGACACTTAAAGAGTTCTACCTTTGGAGTAAAGGTGAGACGATGATGACTTGCTACGTTCCGAACCCTTCTGAGAAAGATTGGTATACTCCTGAGAATTTCAACGCTTGTTTCGGAGATTATGTCAACGGTAGGAATCGTAAACCGTGGAGCGTCGGTCTTCGTACGATTGCGGATGCTCGGGGTGAGGTTCGTCTTCTTAGTAAAGTATGTGATTCGAAGCTTCGATGCGTTCACAGTACCGAAGGGACTCCTTTTCAAAAGATTTTTCCCAAAAGTGAGCGACTCAAACATGATCATGATTATGAGTGGCATGCCACTTTGTCATCAAAGTCATTGGTCCTTGGTCCCATGGTTGTGTAGTTGCAGGAAATCCTACACTACACCCCTCAATAGAATTCACACACTCTAAACCATTTTAGATGAATATAAGACAACTTCTTTTATTAACTTTCTCAATTATTTACAAGACAAATGAAAAGTGGGCTAAAGAATTACAATCACTCTGAAGTTTCTCTCTCCTAATGACTTGCACAATATTTCGAAAAAGATCTCTCTTACAATAGAAGTGCTCAGCTCTTTATATAGGATTTTTCATGATGGATGACAGCTAAGCTGTCCTTTATTTTAGGGAATGATTCGCGAAGCGTCGCAAGTGTACAAGTGTTAAATCTCGCGACACTTATAATCTCGCTAAGTCTTCACGCTTTTCTCATGTTCGGGCTGTCGTCATCCGTTGGGTCATTTATATTGTTAAATGCGACATCATCGCAAAGATATAGTTTGCTGATCTCGCGAAATATTAATGTCGCGATATTCTGATCCTACATCTTGCCTCTTCTCATGCCTTCTCTGCGAAGAAGAGAATGTCATGAGAACTAATACTTTGAAATGCCGCAATTGTTCAATTTTTTGTCGACAAGGTTCCGTGAATTAAGGATAACCGCCTACACGTGTCTAAAATTTTCCATTTTACCGGCACATTTAATGTTAACCGGTCATCTCTTTCTTGTCTATTTAAAGAGGAGTTCCTCACAACAATATTTCCCTTCCTTCACTTTGTCTTCTATTTTGTCTGCAACTCTTATCTCCGTTTTCTCCCTGTAATTCTTCTCATTATTTTTCTGCTACTGTTCTCGTCAGTTTTGTGCTACTACCTTTAATGGAGCCATCAAGGTATTTTGTTGGATTCGATCTTTTTGTGTTTTATTTCTTCCATCGAAGTTATCTTGTTTTGATATTACTCTTCCTTTAGTGATTCTGATACTGTCTTTTGTTTCAGCAGGAACAAACCTAAGACTAAGTTCACCGTTATGAACCCTAATGCTCCTGTGGCTTCGCAATTAAAGGTCGTTGTTACTAAAAGGAAATCTGCGAATGACATGGTATTTAAGAAACATTTACTCTTTTAATAACAATATTGTTGCCTCTGTTTCTTATGTAACTTGTGATTTCGCAGGATGACAAAAATCCCGATAAACCCCCTAAGAAACCTCGCCATTCTAAGAACGTTGGATCTTCTGTTCCTTTCCCTTTATTCAAACTTACAACTTCTCCTGCAGCCTCAGCTTCTTTGCAGGATAAACCAACCCCTTCTGCGGTAACCTCGCAGGATAAATCAATTCCTCTTACGACATCCTCGCATGATAACCCTTCTTTTAGTATTCCCGAGAATGTCAACTCTTGATCTTCCTCCTATGTCTGAACATTTTGAATTTTCTACAGATGAAGTTCCCCTTTCTTCTCCTATTATCAATGCCTCTGCCTCATCTCCACTCACTAATCAAACTTCTTCTTCTAGCATTTCTTTGATCAAAGATGCTTGAATTCTCCCCTCTTCTGCTATCATTACCGATCCATCTAGATCTATCCCTCTTACTAGAGAAAACTTAGAGGGAATAGATGTAGCTTTCAAATTTTTGTCAGACATCATAAACGATGCTAAAAGGGCTCCCACTGATCCTGTCAAGTCTAGTGTTTGTGAGTCTCTGGATAAATACTTTGGTTCTGACAGGATGTCGCGAATGTCTTTAGAAGAGGAAATTAAGCTGTTGAAGAATACTCTTCATAACACTTCGCTAGATCGAGATAATCTTCGCAAGAAGAATGAGGAATTAAAAGGTATTAATTCTCCTTCCCCATTTTTTTTTTATTTTTTTTTTAAAAAACTTTGTTCGCCTTTAAAGCCTTAAACCAGAAGCGAAAAACTGGAGATATATCAGTTGGAGTCTGTCTTAGAAGAAGCTCGCATGGATAGAGATGCTTGGATGGAGAAATATAACCAATTAGATAATCTCCACAAATATTCCTTTGATCAAATAGATAATCTTACTAAAGAGAATACTCACTTAACTCAAAAGCACGATTCGCTAAGTGACGAATTAACTCAGCTCTCTTATTCTTTAAGTAAATCTAATTTGGAGTTAAAAGAATCATATTCTTCCCTTGCGAAAGAAAATACCGTACTTGTTTCTAACGAAAAGAAGTTGCGTTCTCGATTAAAAGGTTTAGTTGGAGATGATTTTGACAATGCCATGGATCATGTAGGAGCAGAATATCGCGACATCGATACTTCGCGAGATTAATAAACGACCACATTGCGAATGCGTCGCAGGGAAATAATATAAATGACGCAATAGGTGATGACAACGAACATGAGAAAAGTGTGAAGACTTGGCGAGACTTAGGAGTGTCGCAAGGATGAATGTTTATAACACTCGCGACACTTCGCGAGTTATTCCAAAATAAAGGACAATTTAGTCATCATCCACATGTATTACCTTATATAAAGGGTTGAGTAAATCTGTTGTAAGGAGAGTTCTTTTTGAATTGTTAAGCAAGTCATTAGGAGAGAGAAAGTGAAGGGTGATTGTAATTTCTTTAGCTCTGTTCTATCCTTCTTTGTAAACATTTCAAGAAAATAATCAATAAAATCTATTGTTACTCATCTTCAAATGGATTAGTTAAGTAAATTCTAGTGAGGGGTGTATTGTTAGGATTTCACGCAACTACATATGCGCTAGAAACAGGGACTGATTATAAAAGATTGCAGCTAAAATTATCCGAATCAAGAAAATGAGAGAGAAAGATGTTAGATCAGATGAAATAGAGAAGTTAAAAAGCAAGGAATACAATGAAAATATGGAGTACTCTACAATTACAAAAGCAAGGATTAATGAATTTCATGAAAATATCAAAGGAAGAATACATAAACGAGATTTTGAAGGAAAGAAGATTATAGATGAGGAGAATACATCATCTTTGAAAGAGTGGGAAAAGCAGAAAATAACATTCACAGCAACGGAGGTACCTAAAGAGTGTTTGAGCCATACATCCCCATTGGTGATCACAATAAATGCATGCAAAAATGGAGGAGAACCGGCAAAAGTAGCGGAAGAATGGGCTATAAATGGAACTTTGGTGGATACAGGGAGTTTAGTGAGCATCATGTTTTACCATACTTACAAAAAATTAGGATACAAAGATGAAGAAATGATTTCCCAAAGTATTATATTCATGGCTTTGGTAAATCTATAACGAAACCTAAAGGAGAAGTAAAATTACGGATTACGCTTGGAGAAATTGAAACACGAGGTGACATTGAGTGTAGTGTATATGTAATCGCCATACAACATGTTGCTAGGAAGGCCATGGGTACATGCAATCAAGGATGTAGCGTCAACATTTCATCAGTGTATCAAGTTTCCCATGCCAACTGGAATTGGCGAAATCAGAGGAGATATTGATAAAGGGGGAATATATCATCAAGACGAAGTAAAGTATTATGAAGAAAGAGTGAAGAAGCGAAGAGATCGTAAGAAAATGGTAAAAGCAGCTAGAAAAGAAGAAGAATTTAAAATTTACATGATAAGAGCAAAAGAAGGAAAAGGAATACCCAGCGAAATCTCGCAGAATAAGGAAATGAAAGGACCAACCCCTATGGGAGAACCGAAGGCTAGCTATATCGCAGCAGAACAAACAAAAGAAGTGAATATTGGAACTGAGGAAGAACCCAAGATGTTAAAAATTGGGACTAAAATGGTAGAAGATGAAGAAAGAAGAACTATTGATTTGTCATGAGATTATAAAGATATTTTCGCGTGGGATATGGATGAAATGCCTGGTATAGATCCATCTCTGTGGCTTGTCATAAATTGGAAATTGACAAAAATATAAGACCATTCAAACAAAGAATTAGGAAGATCGCAATGAAGATATCATCCTCAAATAGAAGAAGAGTTAGCAGAAAATGCTAGATGCGAATCATTAGACAAGCAAAATATCCCGAATGGATAGCAAATATGGTTATAGTACCAAAGAAGAAAAAAGGGATAAGAATTTGTATAGATTTTACCGATCTAAACAAAGCTTGTCCCAAAGATAGTTTCACGTTACGGATATTCGCAATTAGTTGAAGCGACGACGGGGAAACGAAAGGATATCATCTCTTGATGGATATAAAGGTTACAATCAAATTCCTCTCGCCAAGAAGATCAAGAACATACTTGCTTTCTTCGCTCCAAGAGGATTATAGTGTTATACAAAATGCCGTTTGGTTTGCGAAATACGAGCAACTTACCAAAGAATGGTGGAGAAGGTGTTTATGCGAGATGGATACACAAAACATTAGAGGTGTATGTAGATGATATGCGATAAAAAGTAAGAAAGCAAAAAACCACATACAGGATTTGAAAGAAATTTTTGAACAAATGAGACATTTCAACATCAAAGTAAATCTTAAAAATGCACCTTTGGAGTTGCATCGGAAATTTTTAGGATACATCGTATCAAAAGAGGGAATCCAAGTCGACCCAGAGAAAGTACAAAGCGATTCGCGATATGCCAACACCTGCGATAATAAAGGATGTTCAGAAGTTAAATGGGTTACTAGCTTCGCTAGGAAGGTTTATTTCGCGATCATCCGAGCAATGCAAGCACTTTTTCAACATTCTCGAGAAGGGATCAAAGTTCGGATGGACAAGACGAGTGTGTGAGAAAGCCTTCAAGGAATAAAGGAACATTTAATGGATATATCAATTTTACAAAAAGCGAGAACCCGGGAGAAGAATTATTGATTTATCTTGCGACGACTTCGCATGCACTAAGTGCGTGTGCTGAAAAGTGGACGCAGGGGTAGAAAAACCAATCTACTACATCAAAGAAAACTTTCAATGTCGCAGAAAGGAATTACTCAAAATTGAAAAACTAATCTTGGCATTAGTTTATGCAACATTTAAACTTCGCATATACTTTCAAGCGCACATTGTTAAGGTGGTGACGAAAGTACCAATCGAATCATTTGAAAAATTCAAAAAGATCGGGGAGAGTTGAAAGACGGAATGCCCAAATAAGTCATTGCAAACTCAAATACGAAATATTGTCTTCACCAAAATCACAAGTGGTCGCAGATTTTTTAGCAAAATTTCCTTTGGAAGAGGATGAACCAGTGGAAGAAGTAATGGACGTAGACGAAGAACATGGAGATCCAAAAGACTTGTTAACTGAGCCGAATAGATGGGAAATATTAGTATATGGGTCATCTAATGGAGAAGGTAACGGGATTGGAATTGTTGTGATATCGCCGAAGGCAATAAAATGGCTTTTCCTTGATTAGAGTTTGAGTCAACCAATAATGAAAAAGAATATGAGGCTATAATACATGCTGCGATTCGCGATAAAATGAAATTGGAAAATGTGAGGATTACGGTGATTCGCAATTGGCTATTCGCCAAATAAAGAGGAATATACTACAAATGAATTATCTTTGCAAAAGTACAAGAAACTTGTTGACGAGTCAGTCGGTCGCGAATCTAAAAATAAAATGGAGACATATATCAAGGAAAACAATAGACTCATGAGATGCTTTTGCCTTTATATCAAGTATGATGACAGATCCGACTGCGAGAAATATAAAGATACAAACACTTTTAACACCGTCAATTAATAAAGAAGAAGAACAGGAAACAGATGTAATGCTAATAGAAGATGGAACACAAACACTTTGCGAAGAGGATTGGAGAGCAGAACTCCATGCATACTTGACAAAAGGGGAAACACCAAGAAATAGATTAGAGGCACACAAATTAAAAAGCCGTGCAACAAATTATGAATTAAGAGATGGAGTACTATACCGACGATCTTTTAATGGACCTTCGTTTAGATGTGTAACAAGGAAGGAAGGAGAAACCATAATGAAGATGTTGCATAGCGGGGATGCTGGTAATCATAGTGGTGGAAGATCTTTAGCATATAAAGCAAAGATGCGGGGCTATTATCGGTCGGGAGTATATGCATGAGGACGCGAAACAAATATCAAGGTGTTGCGAAGATTGCCAAAGACATGGGAAGAAGATACATGCACCGGGAGCGCCATTAAATTCTTCAACAAGTGTATGGCCTTTTGGAAAATGGGGCTTAGATATCGTGGGGCCATTCTTACAAGGAACGGGACAGATAAGATATCTAATTGTCGCTCTCGATTATTTCACAAAATGGGCAGAGGTGAAAGCAAGACAACACATTCGCGATAAGGATGTTTTTACTTTCATATTTGAGAACATTATATGCGATTTTGGGATTCTAGATAGTTGGTATCCGACAATGGGAAACAGATTTGAAGGACAAAACATAGAATTGTCTTAATGCATTTCGGATACAATGTGGAAAATCAACTCCTTTATACCCGCAGGCCAATGGCCGAGGCGAGAAGCAACAAATAAAACAATCGCAGACATATTGAAGAAGAAGTTAGAAGGATACAATAAAGGATGGTGCGAAAAAATACCCAATGCAGTATGGGCTTATAATACAACTAGAAGAGAAGCTACAGGCATGTCCCCTTTTTGTTTAACATATGGAGTTGAAGCTGTACTCCCGACAGAAGTTATGTTTCCAACTACAAAGAAAGAAGCTTGGGAGAAAAATCTCAGTGCGGGTAACATTTTAATTAAATTAGATGAATTAGAAGAAAAGAGAGAGAGAGAGCACTACAACATATGGAGAATTATCAGGCGAAGATTGGCTTAGAATATAACAAACGTGTCAAGATACGTGAATTTCAGCCAGGAGATCTGGTGCTGCGAGAGACACCAATATATCAGCGTGAAAGTGGTGGCAAATTGGAAATAAAATGGGATGGACCTTATATCATTAAGGAGATAGTTGGTACAGGGGCATATAGATTAATGGATCATGAAGGGAGAGATGTAGGACAAAGATTGGATAGACCATGGAATAGGTTGTATCTCAAGAAGTATTATCCATAAAAGATGGATGAAATGAAATGAATTTGGATGAAATGTTTTTGCGACAGAATGATTGCGAGGTTGAATAAAACAAAAAAAGATTATGCGAATGTCTCGCAAGCAATGCATTACAGAAAATGAATGATTGAATGAATTAACAAAATGAATGAGTGAGTGAATGGGACGAACCTTTATGGCGTACACCCTAGTTCGCGAATGATATTTCGCAAGAGGCAAATGTAAGACCTAAAGTGCGTCATATAAGGGGGGATCTCTTGACATGGCTCAGGGAAAAGGTTACACCGCTCCTGGAACCTGAGTCATGGAGATTTGGGGCCTTTGAAAGCCTATCCGGAGAGATACCTTGGATTTCCAACTATATAT